>JAEHOF010000362.1:0-13262 GCA_018257905.1 Gillenia trifoliata | reverse complement strand
TCCTTGGAATCGAGCATGTTCTAGCGGGTTGGCGCGAATAGGCCGTGCGCCCACCTGGATATTCATGAATGCTTTAGAGAACCTGCCTAAGCTCTCATAAGAAGCGGCCTCGCTCCCACACTCATATAGGTGAATCCATCAAGTGTGCACTGCAGTCAAGCATGCCACCCTTATATGGGCTATGGTATTCATTAAGAACATAAGTTCAACCTTGCACGCTGCAGTAGTTGCACTATCTACACCATAGGGATAAACTCTCAATATTATAATTTTGATATAAAATTGATAGTGCACGCCCGATCAACAAGTGACTTGTTCTTACCCATATGAACCTACTTCCTAGGATCTCCATTCACATAGGTTGGGTTACCATCACTCTTGATCGTTGGTATAGGCATAAGTCGTATCCCCCTCGATGCATTAATCATCACTAGTTTTTAACTTAATGGGTTTGTCAGCGGATTAGCTAGATCCAATTCTGACCACAACATGATTATATCAAGTGCATTTGCATATGCTAGATAAATTTATATTTAGCTCAAGCTTTCATAGCTAGACTATCACCACACATAGACTCGGATAAACCTGGCCTCTTCCACAAATAGTGGGATATCTCAAAACAAACACAGTGATCTCTTCCACAAATAATAGAAAATATCAAAGAGGTTTTTAGGCCACTTAATTAGCCTTAACTCTTCAACTTGCATGTCTAGTTAGAATATCTCCAAAACATTGCATCTCAACATATCAAGATAAGTTTCACAATTGAAGTAAATTTTGTTACACATGAAAAGTACAACAGAAAACTCACCACACAACCGTCTTTAATCAAAAGTACCCCTTATGTATTTTGCATCCAGAATATAACTTTTCCAGTGCTTTCTACTGAGATGTTTTGGGTGTACCCCCACATTTTCTAGTATGTCACCACCTGCATTAAAACTTCTCTGTACAAAGGATCTTGAACCCCCACAATTTGATATGGTTATGGACACTGGCGAAGCTATGTAGGAGCGAAGGGGGGCGGTCGCCCCTCCGCTCACCGGAAAAAGAAGCCCCCCAAGCCCCCTGAACCCCCCCTGGAGACCTGGTACTGCTGGAATTTGAGCAGCGCCGCAGGCGGTGTTGGCGCTGCGATTCTGATTTTTTATTTTTTTTAAATCCAGGCCAAAACGACGTCGTTTTGGGCCTGGTAAAAAATTAAAAAAAAAAATTTACAAAATGGCGTCGTTTTGGTTATGAAAAAAAAAGTACAAAAACGGGGGACCACTAGTCCCCATCAAAATCTCTGTTTCTATTATTCCCCCCATCCCCTGATCCCCTTTTTCCCAGAACCTCACAGTTCCCGTCCCCAACCCACCCACCCACCCCCAGTCCCCACTTTTACTCCCTTTTTCCCAAATCCCACCCTGTTTTTCTTTTCTTGTTCAGTTGGTTGTTGGTCACTAAGGACATCTGCTCCAAATTCCAATGAAGGTAAAATTTTAATTTACTTCAAACCCTAATTGATTATTGAATACAAATTTTTGTTTAATTGATGTAGGATATAGGGTTATACATTATAGAAAATAACTTGGTTGCTGACAATTCAGTAGGAGCTCCTGCTGAATACCCAATCCCGTGTGGACACGTGTCCAAATTTTGATTAAAAAAATCAAAACTTGGACACGTGTCCACACGGGAGTGGGTATAAGTAGGAGTGGCTGCTGAATTGTCAGCAGCCAAGCCTTGTTCTACATTATATGGTTGTTGATTATAGATTATTCATATGAATACTATTATACTATAAATTCCAATTAAGGTAAAATTTTAATTTATTTCAAACCCTAATTGATTATTGAATACAATTTTTTGTTTTTCTACTCTAGGACTAAGAGTCTAAGATATATTTGTTTTTCTTTCGTTATACAGTTGCGTAATGGAAAGGTATTATAAGAAACATTGCTTAAATCCTTCTCCAAATATTCCGGATAGTCCTCATCTTCCTTCAAATATTCTGGGCAGTCCTCCTCCTCCATCTTCGCCCCTCCCCTCGAGAAATCTTAGCTTCGCCACTGGTTATGGAATTCACTTGAACAAACTCGTTGACGATGGCATCTTCAAGATGTGTAGCACAAATCATAATTGGTAGCAGTAATATAACTCATAATGTGCAATATATGTATAAATAATGGTTGTCCAAATAAATTATACTAATATATGTTTTCAAGGTAAGGTCTCCTCCCGAAGTGTTGTCGACATCCTTATTTAGAATTTGTGAAGTGGCAATATAGCACTGTTCTATTCGATGGATTGGGAACCTTCTCGATTTGGAATTATCACAAGAGTCATTAGAAATTGTACCATTCTCTCCTTTATAGTAGAGCTCTGATTAACGCATCACAAAAACTCAACAACAATATCAGTAGTTCCATACGAATTGAAATCAAAATAAATTTGAAGTATCAAATTAATGGTACATGGTTGTATACCTTTATAATTTGAAAAGAAACAGAAAAAAAAAACTCTGGAAATTAAATTAAGACAGTAAACAGACATACCAAAAAAAAAAATTTTAATTGATTAAAAACTACATTAATAGATATCCCAGACAAGTCAAAAATATAATGTATATCTTTCAAAACTAATTAAGGAGATTAAAACAATTCAAGCATGTGTGCGTGTGTAAACTCTATAACGTATATGTTTTCCAACGTGAGCCCAAATTATCTTTATTGAGCAATAGGTAATAATGCAGGATTAGCTATGAGATTTAAAGAATAGATATACCCCCACATCTCCAAGTGTGTCATCACTTGTATTAAGTCTTTTTTATACGAATGGCTCTCCAACCCCCACAAATTAAAATATTGTTAAAATATGGCATGCAAATATCTGATAACCGCATAAGTTAATGTCACTAAATGAATAAAAGAAACCTCCACAAATTGAATATGCCATTAATTTTAATATGAATTTTCAGCACAAAGGGCTCTCCAATAACCCCCACAATTTTGAGTGCTCTAAAAATCACCTGCGACATAAATGGCATGCAATCCTTCAACACCATTATTAATATCAATACCTGGAACGTACCAGAACTATACACTGAGTTTGTAAATTAACTTCACATACAGTAGCACTACTCTTTTTCCTAATATATTGGAACCTTCTCAATTTTGAGTTGTCGCATTTGCACCACTCTTCCATTATAGTAGCTATGATTATAAAATCACAATGGCCCAACCACAAAATCATTAGTTTATACGAATTTTAAAACAAAAATTAATTTCAAACATTTAAAATCAATCTCACATGAGTGCACATATAAGAACAACAAAATTCTATACATATGACAAAGCATCAAATTTATATTAACTGTAGAAAGTGCATAACTCACAATTAAGTAAAATAACAATGAATTAATCAAGGCACCTACGTTAAGAAACATAATGCATTTCTATTGGCTGAAATAAATAATTATCGGCTACTAGACTACCAGTATTATTTTCAAAATAATAAATAAATAAATAGTTAGTCATGAGCATGCATACAACCAACAATATGTATGCCTTGCCCTTAGATTTCATAGATACAGTTTCAAATAGTGACTTATCTCTTTGGCACACAAGCACAAGCTCACATAACAAATTATTAGAAATGATTAAGTTATGTATCGACAGGTGAGTGTTCATCATGTCAATAAGAACTTTTGATTAGGTAGAGACACATTGAACTGGTGAAAACAGCCAATGGCACCCTATAGAAATCATATTCCTTTGAAGAAGCGTCTTTTAAAGAAGTTTTGGAGAGCCCAAATGCTCGCCATGCCTTAGACACCAAATAGCTTTCAACAGCGAGTACTCATTAACTTCAATATGGAAGCAAGAAGATATATATCTTAGAGGACTCGTATCCTTTCACCATACAGCACACTATCACTAACACCAAGAAAAACTTCCATGTATTATGCTACGCAAGACGGACACTATATCATCTTTTCATGATTCATCAAAAAATATGTTGGCTCTCATTTATGTATGCAACAGAAGAATCCATCAGGTCAGATTTTTGTTCCACGGAACATACTGCTATATGAGTCCCATAACAAATCAGAATTGGTAACTAGATCCTGAAATTTATCTCTCGTAACTTGTTGAATATAAGATTCAAATGAGGTTGACAACTTCTCCATAGCATACGTGAACCAGTGAAGAAGAAGAAGAACATTTATACCCAAACGATGGAAATCCATCAGTGAACCAGACATGTGGCTACGGTATATGAGACAGACCTCTCAAATGCTGTTAGGTAGTAGTCCATAAGTCTAAGATCTGGTCTAGCATTCAAGACATGTCTACATCAATGGATTCAAGAAACCAATAAAATCAATTAGCTGACATTTTGGACAATTAGTTGACATTTTTAACATTTTGTTCGTAGAAATGATCAATTTTTAGTAACAATAATATAATAATGCATATATGAATAATATAAACGGCCAACATGGCTTGGCCAGCACAACAATGTTATAATAACGACATACTAAAAACAATTATTTCTACAACAAAATGTAAAAATAATCATTTCTTCTAATTGTCCCTACATATTTTATGAAAAATGAACTTTCTTTGATCATAAGGACATGATAAACGTGTGAGTATCGTAATTAAGTTGAAGTTGGACGCGATAAAAGTATCGTATCTAAGTTAAAGTTTAGTAACACTAACAGCTGTTTCTTCACAAATTATGAAAAAAAAAAAACAATTGACGGATTTTATAAAGAAAAGTTGTGTCGGTGCCACCAACCTTCAACAGTATAATATTGTCCTCGCTAAACTGACTTACGTACGATACTACTATCACTCTCTTGTTTTTCTCAAAACTATTAATAAAAGTCGTTAAGTGTTTTTCATTAATGTTTTAGATCTTCCTTTTATTCGATGAGCTTAATTATAACATTAAATGCATGATCACATGCATTTGATTTCTAACACATAACAATAGAGACTAATGTCTCAAATTATGAGTCAAACTCTAACTTATTAGAAATTCTCACAAATAAAATACAATGTTGTTTAAAAGTTTTACTAGTCAAACACACCAAGCGTTAAATTGACTTGTTGTTCACAAAATCGAGCTTACCTTAACTTGTTTTACGTATGAGCCGAGCTCTAGCAATTATAAACGAGTTGTCCAAACTCGACATGAACTCGAGTTAGCATTAGGTCATGTAATTCACCAAATTTGAACAAAAAGTCCAAAATGGTGGCTAACCTTGGACTTGGAATATCACCCCTTCATTACTTTACTTAGAACAGATTCCGAATCCATTCCATTAATCCCAGATTGAGCCAACCAACTAAGAGGAGAGATTAATCGTCAGCCATGAACAATATTAAGCATCACTTCCTCCTCATATCATGCATTTGCCAAGGCCACATCAACCCTACTCTCCAACTTGCCCAAGCTTCTTTACAAACCGGAGGAGGGACACGTGTCACTTACGCCACCACACCGTCCACGGCCTCACCAAATCAAATCCTTCCCTTCCCTCCAAAGGCTTGTCATTTGCTTCTTTCTCCGACGGGTTCGATGACGGCATCAGACCGATCAAGACCCGGACCTCGTCTTTGCCGAGCTTAAGCGCGTGGGATCACGCACCCTAACAGCCCTGATTCAAAAGCTCTCCCACACCTCCTCAGACGGCGGCGAGCCTGTTACTTTCCTCATCTACGCCGCCCCTCCTCCCCCTGGGCCGCTCAAGTTGCAGCTGATCTCCGGCATACCCTCCGCTTTCTTCTGCATACAGTCCACCTTCATTTGCATAGCCACCATTACTTGACTTATTTTCACAAGTGCCATTCGCTTCCAAGCTCCATAACCATTGATGCGTTGCCGTCTTTTGCCCCCAAGAACTGCCTTCCTACCTTCTTCCCAGCAGCCCGCATGCTTCGGTCATCCATATTTCAGGAACACATCCAGGCATTGGAGCAGGTCAAGGTCAAACCCTACCCCAATTTCGTGCTGCTCAACACTTTCGATGCCTTGGAAGGGGCGGCAATGCAAGCCATCCGATCACACATGAAGAATGCGAATGTGGTTCGGTTGCGGTTGGGCCATTGGTTTTCGAGTTCAAGTGATGGCGGTTTTCGCTGTGACTTGTTTGACAAGTCTGGGGACGACGATTACCTTCGATGGCTGGACTCCAAACCAGATTGCTCTGTTGTTTATGTCATTTGGGAGCATGGTGGTGTTGAGGGATCCAGGTTGAAGATCTGTTGCATGGTCTGGTCGACAGCGGACTGCAGATTTTATGGGCTGTTGGCGCTTCGGAGAATGGAGATGATCGGAGCATGACGATGATGATAAGAAGACATTAAGAGTAAGGAGCGGGGATAGTGGTGCCGTGGTGTTCGCAGGTAGTGTTGGGGGCACAAGTCAGTCGGGTGTTGTGTGACGCATTGTGGGTGGAATTCGACGTTGGAAGCTTGGTAGCTGGGGTTCCAATGGTGGGTTGCCCACAATTTTCGGACCAGAACACAAATGGGAAACTGGTGGAGGAGGTGTGGGGGACTGGAGTGAGCCAAATCAGATCACGAGGGAGTGACTGAAGGCGGAGAGATTAAGGGGAGTGCCTGGAGATTGTGATGACAAATTGAAAGAGATCAAAAGGAATTGTCCAGAAATGGAAAGGTTTGGCGAAGAGGAGGCTCTCGACGCAGATTACTACAATCTCAGGCACTTCATTGCAGGGTTTGGGACAAATAAACGACTCCTATCCTATGGGCGGGAGGGCGGTTGAGGCAGCGTGCCAGTGTGTAATCTCTAATTTTGGTTTCAGGGTAAACCCTAAACCCCTAAACCCTACACGAAACCCTACTCTACTTTTTTTCTTTTATTTTTGTTAAATATCTTCATTGCCAGCATGTAATCTCTAATTTCCTTAAAAACTTCTTAAGATGAAATGGGTCTGATATATTCCATGTATGAAATATTCCACATTCCACCATCTCCAAACAAAGTCGAGTTTCACAATTGTCATACTACAGCACTTGCTTTGCACAAAACTTACACTAGCGAGATAGAGTCATATCACAAAAACTCTATATACATATTGAGAGGCTACTAAATTAGCTAATCCACCTACCACTAGCTAGCAACTTTTCACCCAGAGTATGCGAAGCTGACTCTTCGTTCTTTGATTTCTTTGTAACATACATTTCCAAGCATATTTCCTCTTCTCCCACCTTACTCTCGCTTTTTTATATTTCATCCCTCGATACTTTTGTAGATCCGCTTCAACCGAAGCTAGAATAATCCCTCCCGGGTTTGCACGCAATGAAGTCCATTTATCCTCCTGTCGGATTCTGGGAGCTTCCTAGTAAGAGATTGAGAAAACCTTCCCATTCTGTTTTTCTCTTCAATGCCATCACTAGATTCCGTTGTGCACCTCATGATACATGCAGTACCACGAAGTTTTACGCTTACCTCGCTACGTGATCTCGATGAGAGTTTGTGAGAGAATTTCTTTATTAAAATAACGAGGGAAAATTGATTGAATTGAAGAGGAGATAACCAACATCAAACAAAAGAAATGTCGATTGAATTGAGTTTATTCAAGTGATAGCAAGAAGTCTACCAATATATATTCAAGCTAAAACTATAAATTCTCCTTTTGCTATCGAAACGGAATGTTCTATGATCAGTGCAGCATTTTCTTTTCACGGAGATCTATAGCATTAAAATTCGTTACCTCCAAGGACTACCCAAATATCATGGTTCACTAGATATCATGGCAAAAAATGGGGAAAAAAAAACACCTTTCGGCTAGCCGATCTTTGAAACCACCTGTTGATTATAATTTCACTATATTCTTAGGTTTACATGAAGAGCATATTTAAAATCAGCAGATGCCACCCTGCACAAATTTACATGCGATTTGGCAGAAAAAAATTTGTATGGTAGACATATTTTGTCACGGGTATTAATGAAGAACTTAACTGAATAAAAAACTATTGTATGTGGTGCACAATAGTATTTTGTGTTGGAAAAAATTGGCGATACGGATGCTAGTTCTCTTACAACAAATCACATAAGATAAATATTATTAAATATTCATTCGCATTGAAATAATGAAAATGGATAAAATTAATGTAATAACAATGAAATACTTATCTTTTGTGGTGAATATATCGATCTCCAACGATGTTTGAATAGAACAAGATTTTAGGTTGAGGTGTGGCAAGTTTGCGTCTTAAGAGTAGATTTCGCCCCTCGGCTCAATGTCTCGGTGTAGCGAGGTTATGGCGCCTGCCCTCCCGGGATACAACAACCTATAATTCTTGTAAGCGTACAGCTTTGCCCAATCTTGGATCGGGTGAGCATTTCGATTCTTTCTTTGGCATATAAGAAGTGAAAATTATAATAGCATTTGAAAGAACACAAATATTAGGAGAGGAAGGGACGGTAAGATTCTTTTCAACTAGGTGAGGTTTGTAGGAAGGAAAAGATTGCGCCAAGGTTGGAACAATGGAAGCTATATATATGAGCTCAATTAGAACTTTAGGATATCAAAGAATATTGCATCAATAATTTCATAATGGCTAAATGTAAATGAGATAACGAAGTTGTAAAATTGATTTTCATCCCTTTATTATGCAATAAAGAATTAGCTAATGACTTTTGTTTGTCTATTAAATGAAATCAATGAAATAATTGAAAAAAAGGTTAACTTGTATTTTGAAATACTTAATAAAAATTCCAACAATCCCCCCACATATTTCAAAGTTCAAGAATACTCGAATAGAGGAAGTTACCAAAGGAAAGTGAGAATCCAATGCATTTGAGCTGGTGTCTTTGGACTATGAACCAGCCATAAGGATGAGATAGTCGTAACTCACAGAAATTTGGTGAAAATTAAATTTTCTATGAACAAGATTTCTTTGTGTGAATAAGAATTAACCACCCACGGTGAATCCTTGGAATCGAGAGCATGTTCTAGCGGGTTGGCGCGAATAGGCCATGTGCCCACTGGATATTCATGAGTCTTGTAGAAAACCTGCCCTAAACTCTCATAGGAAGTGGCCCCCACTCCCCACACACTCATATGAGCGAATCCATCACGGTAAGATTCTTTTCAGCTAGGTGGGGTTTGTAAGAAAGAAAAGATTGCGCCAAGGTTGGAACAATGGAAGCTATATATATGAGCTAAATTAGAACTTTAGGATATCAAAGAATATTGCATTAATAATTTCATAATGGCTAAATGTAAATGAGATAACGGCTATAAAGCGTTTTCATCCCTTTATTATGCAATAAAGATTAGCTAATGACTTTCATTTGTCTATTAAATGAAATCAATGGAATAATTGAAAAAGGTTAGCTTGTATTTTGAAATACCTAATAAAAATTCCAACAATCCATACATATTTCAAAATACCAAGAATACTCGAATGAGGAAGTTACCAAAGGAAAGTGAGAATCGATGCATTTGTTTGGTGTCTTTGGACTATGAACCGACCATAGGATGAGATAGTCGTAACTCACGAAATTTGGTGAAAGTTAAATTTCTATGAACCAAGATTTCTTTGTGTGAATTAGAGGATTAACCACCCACATTGAATCCTTGGAATCGAGCATGTTCTAGCGGGTTGTGGCGAATAGGCCGTGCGCCCCTGGATATTCATGAGTGCTTTAGAGAACACAGCACAAGCTCTCATAAGAAGCGGCCTCGCTCCCGCACTCATATAGAGTGAATCCGTCAAGTGTGCCTTGCGGTCAAGCATGCCACCTTATATGGGCTATGGTATTCATTAAGAACATAAGTTCAGCCTTGCCTTGTTGCGGTAGTTGCACTATCTACACCATAGGGATAAACTCTCAATATTATAATTTTGATATAAAATTGATAGTGCACGCTTAGATCAACAAGTATTTTGTTCTTACCCATATGAACCTACTTCCTAGGATCTCCATTCACATAGGTTGGGTTACCATCACTCTTGATCGTTGGTATAGGCAAGTCGTATCCTCGATGCATTAATCATCACTAGTTTTCTTAATGGGTTTGTCAGCGGATTAGCTAGATCCAATTCTGACCACAACATGATTATATCAAGTGCATTTGCATATGCTAGATAAATTTATATTTAGCTCAAGCTTTCATAGCTAGACTATCACCACACATAGACTCGGATAAACCTGGCCTCTTCCACAAATAGTGGGATATCTCAAAACAAACACAGTGATCTCTTCCACAAATAATAGAAAATATCAAAGAGGTTTTTAGGCCACTTAATTAGCCTTAACTCTTCAACTTGCATGTCTAGTTAGAATATCTCCAAAACATTGCATCTCAACATATCAAGATAAGTTTCACAATTGAAGTAAATTTTGTTACACATGAAAAGTACAACAGAAAACTCACCACACAACCGTCTTTAATCAAAAGTACCCCTTATGTATTTTGCATCCAGAATATAACTTTTCCAGTGCTTTCTACTGAGATGTTTTGGGTGTACCCCCACATTTTCTAGTATGTCACCACCTGCATTAAAACTTCTCTGTACAAAGGATCTTGAACCCCCACAATTTGATATGGTTATGGACACTGGCGAAGCTATGTAGGAGCGAAGGGGGGCGGTCGCCCCTCCGCTCACCGGAAAAAGAAGCCCCCCAAGCCCCCTGAACCCCCCCTGGAGACCTGGTACTGCTGGAATTTGAGCAGCGCCGCAGGCGGTGTTGGCGCTGCGATTCTGATTTTTTATTTTTTTTAAATCCAGGCCAAAACGACGTCGTTTTGGGCCTGGTAAAAAATTAAAAAAAAAAATTTACAAAATGGCGTCGTTTTGGTTATGAAAAAAAAAGTACAAAAACGGGGGACCACTAGTCCCCATCAAAATCTCTGTTTCTATTATTCCCCCCATCCCCTGATCCCCTTTTTCCCAGAACCTCACAGTTCCCGTCCCCAACCCACCCACCCACCCCCAGTCCCCACTTTTACTCCCTTTTTCCCAAATCCCACCCTGTTTTTCTTTTCTTGTTCAGTTGGTTGTTGGTCACTAAGGACATCTGCTCCAAATTCCAATGAAGGTAAAATTTTAATTTACTTCAAACCCTAATTGATTATTGAATACAAATTTTTGTTTAATTGATGTAGGATATAGGGTTATACATTATAGAAAATAACTTGGTTGCTGACAATTCAGTAGGAGCTCCTGCTGAATACCCAATCCCGTGTGGACACGTGTCCAAATTTTGATTAAAAAAATCAAAACTTGGACACGTGTCCACACGGGAGTGGGTATAAGTAGGAGTGGCTGCTGAATTGTCAGCAGCCAAGCCTTGTTCTACATTATATGGTTGTTGATTATAGATTATTCATATGAATACTATTATACTATAAATTCCAATTAAGGTAAAATTTTAATTTATTTCAAACCCTAATTGATTATTGAATACAATTTTTTGTTTTTCTACTCTAGGACTAAGAGTCTAAGATATATTTGTTTTTCTTTCGTTATACAGTTGCGTAATGGAAAGGTATTATAAGAAACAGTGCTTAAATCCTTCTCCAAATATTCCGGATAGTCCTCATCTTCCTTCAAATATTCTGGGCAGTCCTCCTCCTCCATCTTCGCCCCTCCCCTCGAGAAATCTTAGCTTCGCCACTGGTTATGGAATTCACTTGAACAAACTCGTTGACGATGGCATCTTCAAGATGTGTAGCACAAATCATAATTGGTAGCAGTAATATAACTCATAATGTGCAATATATGTATAAATAATGGTTGTCCAAATAAATTATACTAATATATGTTTTCAAGGTAAGGTCTCCTCCCGAAGTGTTGTCGACATCCTTATTTAGAATTTGTGAAGTGGCAATATAGCACTGTTCTATTCGATGGATTGGGAACCTTCTCGATTTGGAATTATCACAAGAGTCATTAGAAATTGTACCATTCTCTCCTTTATAGTAGAGCTCTGATTAACGCATCACAAAAACTCAACAACAATATCAGTAGTTCCATACGAATTGAAATCAAAATAAATTTGAAGTATCAAATTAATGGTACATGGTTGTATACCTTTATAATTTGAAAAGAAACAGAAAAAAAAAACTCTGGAAATTAAATTAAGACAGTAAACAGACATACCAAAAAAAAAAATTTTAATTGATTAAAAACTACATTAATAGATATCCCAGACAAGTCAAAAATATAATGTATATCTTTCAAAACTAATTAAGGAGATTAAAACAATTCAAGCATGTGTGCGTGTGTAAACTCTATAACGTATATGTTTTCCAACGTGAGCCCAAATTATCTTTATTGAGCAATAGGTAATAATGCAGGATTAGCTATGAGATTTAAAGAATAGATATACCCCCACATCTCCAAGTGTGTCATCACTTGTATTAAGTCTTTTTTATACGAATGGCTCTCCAACCCCCACAAATTAAAATATTGTTAAAATATGGCATGCAAATATCTGATAACCGCATAAGTTAATGTCACTAAATGAATAAAAGAAACCTCCACAAATTGAATATGCCATTAATTTTAATATGAATTTTCAGCACAAAGGGCTCTCCAATAACCCCCACAATTTTGAGTGCTCTAAAAATCACCTGCGACATAAATGGCATGCAATCCTTCAACACCATTATTAATATCAATACCTGGAACGTACCAGAACTATACACTGAGTTTGTAAATTAACTTCACATACAGTAGCACTACTCTTTTTCCTAATATATTGGAACCTTCTCAATTTTGAGTTGTCGCATTTGCACCACTCTTCCATTATAGTAGCTATGATTATAAAATCACAATGGCCCAACCACAAAATCATTAGTTTATACGAATTTTAAAACAAAAATTAATTTCAAACATTTAAAATCAATCTCACATGAGTGCACATATAAGAACAACAAAATTCTATACATATGACAAAGCATCAAATTTATATTAACTGTAGAAAGTGCATAACTCACAATTAAGTAAAATAACAATGAATTAATCAAGGCACCTACGTTAAGAAACATAATGCATTTCTATTGGCTGAAATAAATAATTATCGGCTACTAGACTACCAGTATTATTTTCAAAATAATAAATAAATAAATAGTTAGTCATGAGCATGCATACAACCAACAATATGTATGCCTTGCCCTTAGATTTCATAGATACAGTTTCAAATAGTGACTTATCTCTTTGGCACACAAGCACAAGCTCACATAACAAATTATTAGAAATGATTAAGTTATGTATCGACAGGTG
>JAEHOF010000333.1:2814-15166 GCA_018257905.1 Gillenia trifoliata | reverse complement strand
TCTAGAAAATTAGCCCTCAACACATTTACATGATGGTCACATGATTATCTTTTTCATAGTTGGTATGGTACCTCTCAAGCTTCGATTGAGATGGTTTTGTTGGTTTCTCAATGGATCTTTTTAAAATATTATAACACATAAATAGAAGAAGAACAAGATCTAACAAAATCTCTTGCAATTCATTTTGTACTGTTTTTCAGATTTCATTATTGCATATGAAATCTTACACGTAACCAATAATAAAGGGAATAACAATATTAATTTCCCTATTTTATTGTGGCAGCCAAAAATCGTATTTCACGTGTTCAGAGTTCAGCTCACCATGTCGAATTTATTTCACAGTTCACTTCAACAAATTCACGAACCTTTAGCTCATTTGATGAAAATTACATGCATGCAGCACCAAATTTGATGAGGTTGAGATTTACAAAAGAAACAAGTACGTACGTAGGAATTAATTTGCATATATTTATGCAAATTTCTGCCTTTGTATTTTTATTTTGTTGAAAGAAATCTATTTCATTGGGGCTTGACACCACCGTCAACAACCAAATTATGTCCGGTCACAAACTCGGCCTCTTCAGAAGCCAAAAAGACCACCGCATCCGCCACGTGCTTCTCCGTCAGCATTCCGTTAACGCTCCCCTCATACATTGGCGCCATCATCTTCCCTAGATCCTCCAACCCAACCTTCAACATATCACACAGTATGAGGGGACACACAATTAGTTATTTTTGTGTTGTTTCAACATGTCACCACTGCCCCGGGTGACACACAATTCACGCGCACTCCACGCGCCGCCAGCTGCTTACTTGCGGACCTCACCAGCCCCAGCACTGCGTGCTTCGACATTGTGTAGTCCGTAGACAACTCCGTCCCACTCTCCGCTGCCAAGCTAGCCGTGCACACAATACTCCCCCTCACGCGCCCCTCGATCTGTTAGGTAGTAAATGAAATTTAGATTCAAATCATAAGCACTCCAAAAAAAATTATTATGGGTTAATATATCATGATTCATAAAAGTATAAGAAACAAATCATATTAAACAAATTAATGACAATTATTTTGGAGTATCGACAAGAGCTCCTAAGGCTTGAAAGAAAATTAGTGAACAAATTCAAAAGAAATTGCAAAAGTTGATGAATTTTTGTTTTCTTTTAAGAAATATTCATAAGATTATGCTAAAACAACACAAAAATAACTAAAAAGCAGTACCATCACTCTCGTCGCGTGCTTGACACACGCCGCCATCCCCCGCGAGTTCACAGCCATGACCCTATCGTATAGTTTCAGGTCAAGGTCCAGCACGGTCTGGTGGGACCCACTGACGATCCCCGCGTTGCTGAACATGATGTCGAGGCGCCCGTAGAGGTGGACGGTGGAGTCGACGAGTGACTTGACTTGTTCCTCGTCGGTGACATCACAGTGGACGAAGGTGCATCGGTTGGAGCCGATGGACGAGGCGAGTTCTCGGCCCTTGTCGTCTTGCACGTCGGCGATGACAACAGCAAGAGCACCGTGTTCGGCAAAGTGGCGGGCTGTGACTGCGCCGATGCCGGAAGCGGCGCCGGTGACGATGGCCACCTTGCCATTAAGCTTCTTGAGTGTTATGGTTTCTGCCATTTTGTATAGTAGCTCTTTGGCATGGGGAAATGGGATGCTAATATAGAGGACTTTAGATTTAAATTACATTTATACCCCTAGATTTGTTAAAAATTATTATTTTTTGGGTCCAGCATAGTCTTGTTTATTCAATGCAACAATGAATAATGAAGCATGGTCCATCCTTTGTAATAGGATCCACCGTGCAATCAGAGCACCTCCAGTGGTGCTATAATTGCAGGGGCAAGGGCTGTCTAATTGTCCTCCCGTCCAAAATTGACCTTTTATCGGTTCAAATACCAAAAAGCAAGAGGTGGGCCTTAGGAAGCCCAACCTCAAGTCCGAGCAATAACCGCCTAAGCTCACCCCAACGGGCAAATTGACGTCAGCCACGTTGAATTTTGTTTTGAAGTAGGCGTGTGTAAATCACTCACGGGCAACAGTGAGTGGACCGACAATTTATGTCGCACGGGACCCACGCGCATCGGCTGAGGCAGACAAAGCCAACGACTCTATGACGTGGCGAGTTTGTAGCCGTTGGATTTCCAACGGCTAATTAATCTAGACCGTTGGATTTCCAACGAAAAAAAAAATCAAATTGTTATCGTTGTGCCACATGACACAATTTGATGCATTGGATTAAAAAAAAACAGTTAGGATTAATCCTACCATTAAAAACAAAAAACAATAAAAATGGGAAGTATTTTTTTTTTTTAATAAATACCCCCAATCATATTCATTCCTCACACCGAGCAATCTATGTCCAGTAGGTACCGATATCTACATAAAGAGATGAAATCTTGGAAAGAAGTCATCACAAAAGCAGAGGAAATATATCCAAGTGGCAATAATCGAGCCAATGAGGTAATTGCAATTTTTTATGTTGTTTGACGAATTTGTAGCGAATTAAAATTAGTCATTCGATTATGTAATTTATTATGGCTTTTCATAATTTTTTTTTAGGAACTACAAGCACAAATGTGGTTCAATCTTGCTAACAACAACAGATCATTCACAAGACACAAATTATAGGGTATTGTGAAGCATACTCCAAAATACAAAATTGTGCCTGTTAGTCAAGATGTTGTCTTAAAAGAGACTTCCCTACACAAATCAACTACTCAAGAGTGTCATTGGAAGAGGTTAGCTATGGCAAAGGTACTCCACGGTGTATAGCTCCTCGATTGCTTTGCATAACCTATCAAGGGCCTCGAGCACAGTGGATTTCTCCATCCTGTAGATCTCATCAACCGAGTCTGCAGATGCGCCATAAGCAAGCATGCGCAAGTCAACCGTAATTTTTTGTTCAGGAAGAAGACCTAAAACATTGGCAGCGTCCCTTTTTAAACAAAGTAATTATCATGGTTGCAAATAGCAACCATAATTTTGTTGAACAATTGTGGTCGCATCCTAAATCTTGTTTGAAAATAACCTTCTGGGTACAAAGAATTTGGGATAAAGTAATCTTCCAAGAGACTCTCACCTTGGAGTCCCCTCTTACAGTTGATGTTGGGTTCACGACCGATTCTTGAGCCACCTGCTTGTTGGTAGTTTGCATCGATTGTTGCCACCGCTTGAATCACTTTACTGGTTTATGCATTTCTTCGCCTTCAATGTTGGGCTTGTTGGATTCTTCATGCTTCATCTTCTCGCTCAATTTCTTCTTCTTCACACTCTTGCAACCTCCTCAGGTTAGACATTGTTGAAAGAACTTTTCTTTGTAAAAATCTATGAATTGAGATGAGTAGAGAGGATGGAGGAGATTGGTGTGAGTAGATGTGGGGGTTTCAAGGGTTTTTATGGAGAAATTTGAGAAATTCACAAGATTGGATAATAACAAGTGGCACTACATGATTGGTTGAGAATCTCATCAAAAATTTGCTATGAAATTTTTGAAGGATAGAGTTACACAAAGACAAGTACTGTTTTTGAAGGGTGGATAATGACACATAGCCTTTGTCCTTGCTTAACGGGTTGAGTTACACAAAGACAAGTACTATTTTTGAAGGGCAATCACTTGCCCTGCCGTTGCCCTTGCCCTCCTCTAACGGGTGGAAGTGTTCTAAGAAGAGATGACGACGTAACACGAAATTTTTTTATACATAAAGGGGTATACTATGTGTTATAATGTAAATGAATGATATAGTTGATATTTTTCATTTTTAGGATATGTTTTTCAATGTACTTTTACTTATATTATGAAACGTGATGTACTGCTTTGTGTCTCGAATACACTAAAAAATTTCTAATGCAACATGAAAACTTTTCCAAAAAATGAGTGAGAGTACGAGACAGTACGTAATATTATTAGGAAAGTCATACCGCTGTTTTAATTTTCACCTACAACAGTCAATTTGTGACTTAAATAACACTAACAAACCAACGATATGAATCACATACTGTAAAGAAAAACTAATAAAATTTTTGAATCTTAATCAAAAAGTATTCTAATAATTTTATTGAATTATTGAATGATTGAAAAAAATTATCCCACGGCAACCTGCCAACTGACGAACAGCACACACCACGCGCGGGTCCAAGTATCAGCTTTCTCTCTCTTCTTCTCTCCTGTCAACTCTCTCTTTCTCTCTCCTCTTCACATGCGCCCACCTAAGCAGCTTTTTGTCCTTTTTGTTTGCATTTGGATTATGGGAAATGAGAAGCCAGACTTTATAACCTTTTTCTTTTCCAATGTCAAAATATTACCAAAATAATGTTTCATAAATTGAGCTTCTCAAGAATCAAGATTTTGTTGGTTGGTGGATCGGGCTCGTAGACTTTGGGGAGCGTTTGGTGAGTCGTGATGAGATTTTATATTTTAGACTGGTTAGGTTAAGATTTGGTTAGATAGATTGAAAACAACCTTAACAACCCTCCGACTCACTAACAACCACGACCCACCTGACTCTGTCACGACCCACAATCCACAACGTCGACACCAGCCATGACCCATGGGGCCATCACAACTCGCGACCCACCTGACACCATCATGACCCGCGAGTCTATGACCCACCAACTCAATTGCTACTCAAGCTGCAAATTCATGCAACCGCGTCAAATCCGGGTTCAATCAGCATCCATTGCTGCAATTCGAACTCGGAGTCATTATCTGCACCTTGTGATTTGAATCACACCAGAAAATCTCTGGTCACGACCCACGCTCAATGCTGCTCAAGACAACGAATTGGACTAGATAACCCACTCTAGAGAGAGAGAGTCGTTGCCGTGTGAGTTGTAATCCGTGTGTGAGGATGAGTTAGATAACCTACTCTATTGTGGATTCATAACTCATCTTATCTTATAATGTCCAACTTCTATTTTGACACAACAAAAAATGGATTTGACTCAAGTCCATTTTAATTGGCACAACCCATCCTAATCGGCCCACCAAACAGGCCCTAAGAGTGGTAAGGAATGTCTTGAAATTCATTTCATCAATATTTATCTCGCTAATTTTTTACTTTTTCTTTTTAGAAACTGTGATATTATTTTGAAAAATAGTGATATTATTTCAATAAAGTCACCATACTAGAAGCTCTTTTCTCCCCTTTTATATTTAGGGCTCCTAGATGAGTTACCATACAATATAAGAAGAGTCATTGTTTCTCTAATTTCCCTGTGCAAAGTGTCTTTTAGCCTTTGCCACCATTTTTGGGATGGGTGAGGACTGCGATCCGCTGTGTTGGCGAAGAATAAGAGAAGGTTATTGGGGGTTGGATTGGATTTGCCATTGAAGGTGAGATGGGTGGCTGTGCAGTCTTTTATTTTATCTTTATTTTTGACATAAGGTTAGTTTAGAATTGTAAATTGAAGTTGAGGTCCAGAGAAAGATGTAAGTTTATGTGGCATCTAAAGAAATAAGATAAAATTTGAATGTTTACAGACCTATTCATAGATAATTACCAAAATAAATATAATAATAAAATTAAAAATCCTAAAGGGTCCCAGAGGGTATTAGAGCTTCATAAAATCATCTTGGAATTCACTTAAACGCAGAATTGAAGGATGATTTGGGCGGAGATTTACACGTCCCCGGGTACAATCATCTGTTTCGTTTACTCATCCACTTCCCTGCAGGTGATTACACCTTCATTAAATCATCTCTAATTTCCCTGCAGATGCTCAAATGCATTCTCAATGGTTTTTCCAAAATTCAAATTTCCTTGGCAAAGCTTTTCCCATATATGGTCCTCAACCGAAGACTTCACTCTACAAGTGAGGCGGCCATTTCTTCATCTTTTTTTCTTTCACTAACACAATTCCCTGCCCTGTCCTCTGATGTATGAGCTAAGGCTTGTCTTAGTGATTCAAGGGCATTGACTTTGACTCTTGAAGAGACTGCATCCTTTGCAGGTCCGCAATGCAACTCCTGTCCATCAGCAGTGTGAAACCAAACGTATAGAACACAAACAACCGTTAATTGAATTCAATACACAGTGGGAGAAAGAAATACCGACCGACACAACCATTAAATTCATAACCGGATAAACCCTTGTCGAGGAGGGCAGATATATGGCAGCCCAGAAGCTGCTTCTCTGCAATTGCAACTAATGGCTTTCTTGTACTTGCATCCAGGTAGTGTGAACACCTTTTCAGGTTCTTCGTGCAACCTTGTCTGCACATGTCGAAAAAAAAAAAAAAATACACCGTGTTGAGATCAAATAGACAAGAAAAATGAGAGAGACAGTGAGATTGCGCACATCCACATGCTTCAAGTAATCTGGAACGCTGGACTGCTGCATGTATTCCAAGCCTTCAGCAGCATAAAATTCATAAGTACATTCAAGGAATGCCTTTTCAAAGCTTTCTGAGTAAATTCCTAAATCTTTAAACATCTTCAAGACACGGTCAAGGAGTGACTTATCCACATCTTCACCTGATCTGGAAAACAAAAAAAAACCACAAACATTGCAGATTACAAGGTGCAAAAGTAAGCCTAAGAATGGAATATAAAGGCTTGTTAATCAACGCTGAAAAAAATATTTCATCATTTTATGTTTGTCTTTTTCTGAAAGCAAGATACTCGTAAAGCAACCCGACTCACCCAATCCAACTAGACTGCATAGAAAAGCCCCCGCCACCTTCCGAGACCAAAAGACTCGCCATCTTTCTAGATTACCCAAACAAACAAATTCCCTCCCCAAAAAAAAAAAAAGCAACGGTAGACAGGTATCCAAAACTTTTCCTCAAAAAAATAAAAAATTAAACGGAAGAGGGCATATGGCAAGCTAAAACTGTTAGAACAAGCAGTTTACCTTTCTTTCTGAATCATTCCTAAAAGAGCAGGACAATTCTGTGCTCAACAGCTGGAGATATGAAAGATGCTTGCGAAAGCTTCTTCAACCCGGTGTCCCACAATTTAGGCACTGTTGAACTTGCGGCGTTGGTATTCCTATTAGCTCAGGATGATGCAACTCTGTACCAATAGTATCATGAAGCATAGACAGTCGGCCGCAATGATACTGCCAGCATACGCCGACGTGGGATAAGAAAACGTGAAATCTGGGCTTTGGCACTCAACCAAAGACTCCACTTCTGCAGCTATGTGGGTGTCAAATCTCCCATGAATCTGTTCATACAGACGAGCAGCTCCCATCCATACCGACAAAGATATCGGAGCATCTTGGAGGAGCAGCAACATACGATATTGTATTGTAATTCGGAGTCGGACAAATAAATTATTAAGAGAAATTAATAATGTTGGTTGAGTATATATATACCTCACAAACATCTATGCAGGAAGATGATCACAAGAATCGAGTTCGTTGGCGAATAACTCCTGAATTGCTAACTTAATTCTTGCAAGATTTGTCTCTGCAAAATTTTCAAGTACTGTGGGTGGTTTACCTTCTTCACATCACAAAGGCAAAGGCGAGAAATTAATTGACATGAACATATAGATGTTAGTAACCTTTTCAATAAAACATATACCGCATGATAATAACAAACCTCTAGAACTTTTGATCCAGTTAATTTCAAAATTGAAAACTAACCGATATATCGAACAAAAAGGGGGCGTTTGGGATCGAGAACCCTTACCATCCTTCCAATGACGCTGATCTTTAGAGGCTCACGGAGCGACATCTACGGGGCGGGGCCATGGTGGAGGCAGAGGCAGAGGTCCAAGTCGCAGTGGGAGGCGAGAGAGGTTTAGGTGGTTAGGGTTTAAGGTATGAGATCCAACTTATAAATCACCGCACTGCATGCGTGCGTGCAAATTTGTTTTTCTTCTTTGAGTCAATCAAAATTAGGCCCCTTCAACTTTTAAACTCTCGACTATAACCCATTGATTTTTTTGTTTATTAGTTTTAACCCAAATTTGAAATTTAACTGAAAATCACAATCCTCATCTCAGTTACCATATCTTTTATACCACCTGATACATATTTTCCCTACACATAACGGAGCTTGGATGGAAATATTGAGTTTAACCTAGATTAATTGATAACGAGCTCCACCAGTTACGATTAAAATTTATTTTACCACGAGGATCAATTCATTTTTTTAAATTATATTAAGGGTTCAATGAAAGGGAAAGTTTTGAACCCGAAGCATGGGTTGAAATCGGCCAACACTGTATTCAGCAGAATATTGAACCAATATTCTCCACCACAAGGACTTTTATAAAATTTATCCAAATACAAAGGACTAATTGTAATTTTGAGAAAGAAAGATAATAAAGTCTAACCTAGTTAATTATATTCGATATGAATCCTAGTAGGAAACTAATACACTTACTTAATTACAACTCCACGCCAACATCCCGCTGAACTTTTTTTTTTTGAAAAGTGGTACGATATTTATTTATTATGCGAATGGATAAGTACAAAGAGAGGATAGGGTACATATACTGCTATACATGTATTAGTTGTAATTTTATTCTTTTTATATTTGTTTAAAATATGTTTTTGTGTTTTTTATACAAAAATTAAACATAAGGAACAAAACTGCCCACTACGTAGGTAATTTTGTTCTGTCAATTTGGATTTTGGTTAAAATTTCTTTTGGCTTGTGGAGTGTCATCTCAATCTATTAAGTCTGGGTTTGAATGATTTTAAGACTTGAATGCGGTCTTTTACTTATTTTTGAGCTTGTCTTGCACTCAAATCCATCAGTAATGTGACAACCAATTTGCCAAATTTGTCTTTTATGTTTTGTTGAAGTCTCTTTGGATTGAGAACTTGTTAAATTTTATCTAGAATGCCGTCTTTAGGGGGTGTAGTCAATTTGGATTTCAAAAGATTTTAATAGAATTTTTTTAAGCGACAGATTTCATAGGATTTTAATACACTTTGCAATTTTTTATGGATTTTGACAAATTTATATGAATTTATATTATAGATTTCTATGGATTTCTTTCATGGATTTCACAGGATTTTGAAAAGAAATAGGGACAATGCGGAGAGCCGTCAGATCAGGTTTAATGAAATCGTGTGGCTTGGATTAAAGCCACCTCATGACCCTTATCTGAATATCAAACGATATTCAATCCCTCTGGAAGAAAGCTTCAATCTTTCTCTTTCTTTTCTCTGCATTTCTGCTGTTTTTTTTTTCCATCAAGAAACTCATATTCATGCTTTCTACCAGAAAATTCAAACCCATAATTTGCAATAAATATTTGATCCCATAATAAGTAGAAAGTAGAAAGAATGAATATTTCTGCAAACCCATAATTTGCAGACCAACAATTTGAAGAATACTTCTTCAAGTTCAATAAAATAATCTTGCTAGAATCCCCAACCCAAAAAAGAATCTAGATTGTCGAGTCTTTTGGGTATGTTTGATGGGCTGCTGCAATTTGTGAGGGTCAGGGAGTAATTGAAGAGCAAGGGGCATGTCGTGACGGCTGATGAAAGAGGAACAAAAACTTGAAAATTGAAATCCTAGGGTATGAGGTAGGATTCTTTTTGGTCTATGGTATATATGCTTCTTACTCTCAAATCTATCAAAATCCACGACTTAATAAAATCCTACCAAATCTTTGGCATTCTCACTACACCTACACTTGTGTAAACTTTTTAAAAATCCTAATTGACTATTCTGGATTTTGATGTATTCTTTAAAATCCTCTTAAATCTTAATTTGACTACACCATGATTTCAAAATCTTTTCAAATCTTCTCTTCAAATTTTAATTGACTACACTCTGATTTTAAAGTCTATTAAAATCCTATCAAATCCTAATTTGACTACACCCCCTTAATATTTGTATTAGTTTTTAATATTATAATAAAACGGCTATGGTTTAGCAAAAATAAAAGGAGTTAGAAAAAAAATTTGAACATGCACAAATTATAAAAAGGAACGCTCCTCCCATTGGCTAAACTGTGGGAAAAGAACCTTCTCCTTATTTAGCAGTTACACAACATTCAATTCCTTCTATAGACGGAGTTACCAAAGCAAAGCAATCAGTTCAGCGTTTATGACTCTCTCTCTCACCCAGCAGAGGAGAGATAGGCGGAGCGGCAGATGGTCAGACAGTTGAGGCCATTGGTATGTGTAAAGCCTCATAATCTATCGGGTTTTTAATCACTATATGTATAAGTCAATTAATTTCTATTTGTATATTATGGGTTGTGCCAGATTTTGCAGAACTGCTTCTCTTCGTTATTGTTATTTTAATTTAGTTGGATACTCTTTTATGCACTTTAGGTATTTGATATTTGGTTCTATTGTGGTTTGTATACCCAGAATTAGGGTTTCAATTTTCTTATTCTTTGTTGGGTAGCTATGAAGAAAGAAACACAAAAATGACATGTTGAAAACATAGTTCTACTAAGTAGGCTTCACATGAACTAGTATCGGATGAGATGGCATTAAAAATGTCGAAAAGAAAGACAGTTACCAATGGAGATGGTGTTCTAAACCCTATCAACATCGAAAAAGACCAATTTCTGAGTCTCCTTAATCTCAATTTTCTAGAGAGTAATTTCCCATCTTAGCTCTCTTTGTCTAATTTGGCAGGTGGCAGGGTATTTCACAATGTAAAATTCACCAATATTTCTTCTTATTCAGCATTTGAGGTGGGAGTCGTCACAGTTGGTAAGCCATTTGTTTGCTCTTTTTTCTATAGAGAAGTGAATTTCACACACATTTTTAGCCTCTTACACACCCCGTGTTTAGTTATGGTCGTTTATTCCATTTGATTTATTCAATACGATGACTATAAATAAAGAACGGTGTGTGAGAAGCTAAAAAGACTGAAAACCACTTCCCTTTTCTATGCCGCCCCCTAGAATTTATATTACCAACACATCATTGTTAAGTTTTCAGTCTTTTGCAATGGATTATGTCATTTTGCTTTACAAATAGTATTATTTGTTTGCCAATACTTGCAAATGGGAATTCTTTTCTTTTGGTTTAATTATCTCATCTTTAGTTGGTGAGGATGAGTTGGTTGTATGTTTGGGCATTTTGTTCATCTTTTGAAGCAGTCTTCCAAAAAATTAATATTGCTATTTGGTTCGGATTTTTAGCTAACCATTAGTAGTGAGATATCGAGATTAGCAATTTTAAGGGAATATTGAGAAAAAAACAAAGAGCATCTCCTACGCAAATTTGAGATGTAAAAATTATATTTACATCCCATTTTATATTTCCGTGAGATGTAAATAGGAGTTCTACTCCAATACGAGATATGTAAATTTGATATCTCATTTAATTTTCTCTCTTTGATTGGTGAGACTTACCACCAAAAGATATAAATTTAGGTTTTTATTTACATTTTCTGGCTAAGATGAATATTTTATATCTCTCTATTGGAGAGTTTTTCGGCCAAAAATTGTAAAATCCACATTTCAAGGCGTGAAAAAAGAAGCTTAACAAAATCAGTGGGGCCCCACAAGCTGCTAAAGATGGATTTCCATCTATCCATGTCAGATTGCATGCGAGAGTTCAGTCTTAGTAACATGAACCCTTGCATGCAGTCTGACATGTGTAGAAGGAATTCCATCTTTTGCACCTTGTGAGGCCTCACTGGTTTTGCCAAGCTTCTTATTTCAATTAATACTTTGTTTTTTCTCAATATTCCCTAAAATTTGGACTGATCCAGATATCTCACTAATCCAAAACAAATAGCAATATTAATTTTCAAGAAGAATGCTTCAAAAGACGAACAAAATACCCAACATACAACCAACTCATGCTCACCAACTAAAGATGAAATAATTAAACAAAAACAAAATACCCAAACATATGAAGCTTCCATATAAGTGCCACACAAAAATTTTAGATATTAAGTTATTTCTTTTATAACAACAATTCGAATAATCCGTTTGTAGGCATGTGCATTTGTGTTCTTGAGGAGACTAATTTACTATAAATTTGTAATATAACTAAAGGCAAAGGGAAGGCTCAGACCATGTCATTTCTATGCATGTTTGAATTGTTTTATCTCAATCTCTTATGTATGAACTACTAATTATTTGGTTAAGCAATGTGTAAGTTGTGGCAGGTGAGCTACTACATAATATCCATTAATGGATAGTACTACTTTCAAACTGATTCAATGGTATTATTGGGCTAGGGATACTCTCCCCACTGAAATATGAAATTATACTATGACTTTTAATGTAATATTTTTTGTGATGATATTTATCTCCTGTACATGGTTAGAAGGATTGAATTTAGAATAATTTGTGACCTTTATTTGCCAAACAATTAAATTAATAACACATCCAGTATTATGTTTTTTTGGTCATTTTGCGTATCCACAATTGTTTTTCGTAAAAAATTACCAAACACTCTAACA
>JAEHOF010000185.1:0-35632 GCA_018257905.1 Gillenia trifoliata | reverse complement strand
ATCTCTTTATTTTCTGTCGTGGGAATGCTCAATCTCTTAGTTCTCTTTGGGATTTATTATATAAGTATGGTTGTGCTTCTGGGCAGATTGTTAATGCAAATAAGAGTACTTTTTATCTTGGGTCTACCTCCTCCCGTCGTCGAACTCATGTGTTCAGACATCTTGGTTTTCGCTTGGGTGCTGCTTCTTTCACTTAGCTTGGTGTCCCCATTTTCCGTGGTAAGCCAAGGAGAATTCACTTTCAAGCTTTGGTAGATAAGGCTAAAGCTCGTCTCTCGGGTTGGAAGGGTAAACTTCTTTCGATGGCTGGACGAGTTCAAATGGTGCAATCTGTTTATCAAAGCTTGTTTCTGCATAGTTTCTTAGCTTATCAGTGGTCGGCTTGCCTTTTGAAGCATCTTTCTCCTTGTGCGCAGAACTTTACTTGGTCTGGGGACTTAGCCTCTCGTAAATTAGTAACAGTTGATTGGAATATGATGTGTGGGCTTAAAACTGAAGAGGGGCTTGGTCTCCATCATTTAGGTACTTTGAATTTGACAGCTTTGCTCAGTTTTGGTTGGGATGTTTTACAATCTTCTTCTTTGTGGGGTTCTTTTGCTTGCCAGCGTTTTCCTATTACGCCTTGCACAAAATAATGTCTATTTGCGGTCTTCTGTGTGGCATGGTTTGAAGCGTATTTTTCTTGTTCTAAATAATAATAGTTGTCGGATTATTGGAGATGAGAGGTCAGTTTCTTTTTGGTTTGATAAATGGTTAGATGAGCCGATTATTAGCCCTTCACTATCTCTAGTCATTTCTCCTACAGTTCTCCCTCGAGTTTCAAATGTTATTCAAGCTTAGAGTTGGTCATTGCCGGATTATTTTTAGATTTATTCTCATATGTGGCACAAAAAAATTTGTATCATCCTTTACCTTTGACAATGCATGATGACAAATTGATTTGGGAGCCATTTTCTTCTGGAAAATTGTCCTTCTCTTCTAGTTATGATCTAATTCGAAGACGACATAGTGATTATACTTGGGCAAAAGTTATTTGGCGGCATTTCATTCCTCATCGACTATCTATTTTGGCTTGGCGTCTTTTTCATGATAAACTTCCCACCGAGGTTGCTCTACAACGTCGTGGTATTTCTTTGGCATCTATTTGTTATCTATGTCATGCTTTTAAGGAATCTACTGCTCATCTTTTATTCGGCTGTCAGTTTTCTAAGCAACTTTGGTAGTGGTAAGCATGTCAATTTAGTACTTCTTTGCCTTTTTCAGATTCTTTGGTTGTTTTTTAGGATGCTTTTATACGTAAGTCCTTTTCCCGTTAGTTGCACAATCTCTAAATCTTTGCGAGGCTTTTTACTATTTCGGCTATTTGGAAAGCTCAAAACAAGTTTATTTTTTAGGCCCGATCAATCTTTTTCCATCGTCTTTGCATATTTATCATTTTTGGGCTCATTTATAGTAAGAAGTTTATTCCTGTATACTCTCAATGTTGAAATTCTTGTATTATTTCATTTTTAGGAATTCAGCCTATTCGTTGGAAGGCCTCTACTATTCTTCCGGTGTTATGGTCTCCTCCTTGGTATCTTTAAATTAAACTTAATACGGATGGTTTGTCTAAGTAAAATCCAGGTTCTGCTACTTGTAGGGGATTTTCGTGTTCAGTTTGGAACTGCTGAAAGTCCTTCATAATCTGCATGAACCGAATGCACCACCTCGCCACCCCCGCACCCAGGTCTGTCCCCACCGTCTGATCAGATCGTTGTGCACTCCGTCTGCTCGAACCAGGTCTGAACCGGCATGCAGATCCGTGACCATCGTCTACATGGCTGAACCGCGCCACCATCCACCACGACCCGCATTTACCTGACGAACTTGCAACTCAACCAAAAACCTAAGGAAAAAATAAATAAACCAAAAACCCATGAACCCCGTCCAAACCACCATCTCTCCCCACCCTCCGTCTACCCCACCATCGTCTCCTCCTCCAACCTCTCTTCTCCGACGACCCACCCCCATCCCCTCCTCTAATATCTCTTTGTGGACCCCGTCCTCAATCCTTTCTCTTCTATTTCGAGGAAGTCATTGCAGGGCCACCGGAGTACTTCTGCAAATCGCCACCACCTTCCATCCCTGCTTCCATGGTTGCCTCGGGAAAGAAGAACACCATAAAGAACCCTGAAAAGTTTTGTGACAATTCCGAGGGATCCAAATTAAGGCGATGAGACATGCCCAGATGTTTCCGATTTAGGATTGGAGCTCATTTTTTCATTTGGGTTCTGTTTGGAAGGTAAAAAATTTCTGAGTGAATAGTCCGAATTTTTAAATCATTACATCTTAATTTTTATATTTCAAAACAAAAATGTATGCAAGAAAGACCCTTGGAAGGGGGTGTGGGCCGTGTGGCTGCTGGAGAAGAAGGGTGGGCCTATTTTTATTTTGTTTTAAGTTATTTTCTTTAATTAATACTTAAAAGTTTTTTATTCGTTTTTATCCACATGTTGCCATATCATCATTTAACGGGCAATTTAATAGATTTTCTAACGATTGTATGATATTAGTAAGAAAACAAGAACCGTTGAATAAAATTGAAAAATTTAGAAGATGTTGTGTTATATTAAAAAAAAGGGTTAAACTCACTTTACTACCCTCAAGTAACCGAAAAAAACCCGAACCGAACCGAACAGTAATTTCAGTTTGGTTTCGGTTTTGGCCAAAAACCGAACCGAACAGAACCGAACCCAGCCCTAGGAAGAACGGCCGGCATATGTCACTAGCTCGTGGCACTCAGAGACAATTAAAAAATTATAAAATTTTTTTTGAAATAAGTTCCGCCTAAATTAAAAATTAAAACTTTAAAAAAATTCTGGCAACCGAAAATTTTTTGTTTGGTTTTCCATATTCCTCTGCTCAATGAAAAACCAAAAAATAAGCCATAATCCCTCAATTTTTTGGGTCGGTTCACCACTTTCACAACATATTGGAAGATCTAAAGATCAAGAACAAGAAATATTCATATTAAAGATCCAAAATACCGAGAGTGAACATTCACAATTATCGGGTCAAGCCGTTCACCAAAATAACCAAAACCAAAATACCCAAGGGCATTGCAAATCTAGTATCCAAACAAATGAACCCTAAACCACCATTTCTTTCTTTTTTTGACCTCCTCTTGCAAGACTTTTAGGAAGCTTGAGTTAGCCGAGATGATGGTTGTGGAGCTCTAAGTGCATGCCCGTCATGACCGAGAGGGTTGATAAGAGGGTGGTCTCATGTCCCGCAACAAACCATGCATCAATAGTAATTCAAGAATACTACCTTATAGTTAAACCCATTAAAACCCATGCATTTCCCTCGTTTGAGAAGTGCCCAAGTAATGAATAACACATTAGCTTAGAATAAACAAGAAATAAAGAATCCGCAATGAATATCAAAATTTTAATCTGACTTTTCTTGCTTTTTCTTCCCTCTTTTTAGCAACTGGAAGAGGATGAGTGGTTGGGAATGTGGCCTTATTGTGTCCGTGAACCTTTGCAAGTAGTACCGTTTCACGTATCTTTGCCTCTTTTCCGTTTAACTTGAATTCATTTTCATCTCATCTCCTTATTCTCTTCTTTTTTGGGTCTCCCAAAATGCTCTTGGAATGTTGGAGGAAGAATGCATTTCTTGTCGATGGCCCTAAAATTTCATTCTTGTACAAAGTTGGAATCAAGTTCTCATAAGTAGTATAATACTTCTTTCTTTGTACTAAGAGGAAACAAATTCCTGTGCTGTCTTTGCGTAATAGATGACACCGAATCCACCATGAATGCAAGGAAACTCACAATCCCCATCTTCGCATGAACAAAAACAGCATTCAAGTCCACCACATATGCACATTGCCTTCGCCTTCATCCTTTCCAAATTGGTCTCCTCCAGACCATGTAGCTATTTGCAAAGAGCTTTTCACCTTGTAATTCTCCAATCGCTTTTGAATTTTCGTATAGTGGCTTTATCTTTCCTCATTGCACTCTTCTCAACCATATTTTTCATCAACATTATCTTTATAGTCTCAAGCATGGTAATTATAGGGCTTGTCCTACCCTCAATATAAAGGAATTAAAGCTCACACAAAGCTGTTTAAGAGAATGTCACACCGAGTGTATGTATCAAAGTGTGACCTACTTCAATGCACCGGCCGGGTCTCTTCACTCAACCATTCATAAGCTTCCTTTTTCGCCTCTTCACCTCGCCCATACTTCAAAGTCGACATCGTAGTTGACTTGGTAGCCTTCCATAAGGCATCCTTTAATCCTTTCCCTTTAAAGCCATCTCCCTTGAAATTGGTGTATGTTGTCTTACACAAAACCTATGCTGTTAGCTAAGTAACACCTTCTCAAAAGTCGGTATTAACCCCTTTTGTTTATCAAATAAATGTCCAACTGTTTCCGGTTCACAATCCCAAATCGCAGCTAGTAGTTCCAAAAACCAAACCCACTAATCCTTGTTCTCAATCTCTGTTGACCCGCATATGCAATAACCCAAGTTTGGTTATTTGCATACGTTCCCACCGTGCATAATAACCGGGCCTTTGAATTCCTTTTAAATGACACCCATCCAACCCCACTAGTTGTCTCCAACCCTTATTAAATCCATTTTTGCAAGCCTCCAAACAAATGTAAATCCTTTGAAATATGACATGATCATCATCATGTGCGCACCTTCATCTTAACTCGTACTCCCACGATTTGTCTTCCTAAGCTTATCACAATACTCCCACAATTTTGCGTATTGCTCAACATTACTACCCTCGAGGATCCTCAAGCATTTTGCTCTCACTCTATATGTCGTCAGTGGATCTCAACCTTTCTTTCCTCCTTCACCGTCTCTATAAAGGTAGTGATGGGCATTGTTCATATGATTCAAACTTATCAACATACCTCTTCACAAGCCATGGTTTGCGCTTGGATTCTCGCTCCATATCCTTGGACACTCATGTATCCCCACATAGGTCTTTATTTGGTAGAGAGTCTTCATTGTACATCTTGGATGCATGTCTCCAAGGCGCCTTTCCGCACACTTTGCACTTATCTTCCACCTCTCATTTTCTACCAAATCATAGTGCGCCATACTCGCATACAGGAATGTGAATACACCGCCTCTCAATTGTGGTGCACCTCCGAACTTCGCACTTTTCAAATTTTGATCATCCATGTCAGCTTCTTCATTGAATTCGTGTGGTAGATGATCTTGTCTTCAACATCGTAACCCGACTCATTCACACTACAGCAGCTATCCGAGTCTTATATTGCATCGTTTAGGGAACATCTTCTACATCTCTTGCATCAACTGAGGGTGGTTGTTTGGGTTCCCACCATTACCAAACCCTTCACCCCTTTCAACTTCCCTCCAATTAGAGTATCAACAACACTTTCATCTATCGCACCACCATCATCATCATCCAAGTCAGAACGTCCACAAATTCACTATCAAGAGTGTCCCTCGTCTTCATTAACTTCGCTTGCACCATTTTCTCCAACACCACACTACCATCGGGCTTGCCACCATTTTCCAAAGACTCACACTACCATCGCTTGCACCATTTTCTCCAAAGACCCACACTACCATCACTCGATATCCATCTCTTCCTTCGTTATCTTCTAGATCAACATTGTAGGCAATTTCATTCAAAATGGATATTCGTTTTCTAAATTAGCAGCAACCCTTTTGCTTTTAGTCTTCTTGGATGTTGATCCACCACCCTTCACCCCTTTGTAAATTGTATTGCATCCATCTCTTTCCTCAATATCTCTCCTATAACTACCCCCTTACTATGCCACTCTCATCTAGACATTCAGCAAAAAGCTTTTGTTTCAAGCAGCACCCTTGCCTTGCATTTAGATGTTCTAGGTATAATTCTATTTCCTAGTCCCCGAACATACTTACACATGTTATCCACGTCTTCATCACGTTCAATGAGCCTTAATCCTTCAAGATAAGACATCGTGGGAATCCTAAAGTGGCACAAAAATGTAGCCTTTCGTGACCCTAACTCTTCAACCATTGAATCAATTTCAAAAAGACATAAAGTCTTTGTCTACAAAGTCAAACCAAGCCTCAAACCCACCCGTATATGCCTATTCGTACCATTTCCCACCATGATTAATCTTCAATGAAAAGCTCGGCATGTCTCAAGTAAGGTGAAAAAAAGAACAAGTTTTAAAACACTACACCATGGAGACCCACTACGAAACACTACACCATTGAAAACACAAACTAGAGCACATTGAAAACACTACACCATGGAGACACCCACTACGAAACAAAATTTCACTATATAAATCCAACAATTCCAAAAAACTTGACAAAATATTTTCACTATATAAACCCTAAACAAGTACGTAACTTTTAATCGCATTTGATAAAGTAGGATTCTTACCATATTTAAAGTGTTCCACACACGATTGCGCTTCCTCCACCCCATCGCTCCGATTTTGAGCCCTGAACTTCGAGCGACGCCCACTACTGGAAGAGGATGACTGGCAACGGCTTTTCGAGCGACGCCCATTCAAAGGCGTTCGAGCGACAATCCTCCGACGACGTCAACGATGCCTCCTTCATGTCGCTCGTGCAATGGCTCGATTTTTGGTTTTGCCTTGCTTTTGGAGTTCTGATTTTTCGACTTCCGATTTTTGGTTTTGAAAGTCCGCGTTCCAACGCCTTATTTAACAATTTTTTTAAAAAATTCCAAATTTTTTTAAAATTTTGTTAATTGTCTACAAAGTGCCACGTGGCGTTTAACAAATGTAGAACTTAACGAAATACTAACTGAGGTATGAAAGTCAGAAAATCAAACTTTAGGTATGAAAGTGAGACGAAAACTAAGGGTAGCAAAGTGAGAATTTCAAGATACTGAGGGTAGTAAAGGGGAGTTTAACCCTAAAAAAACTAAAACTGAGAGAGTATTCCTGTAATACTTGCTGGCAGACACATCTCTTACTTAGTCTTTGCTTGTCCATGATAACATTCACTAAAGTCTAAAACATTCTGATCTGTCATTCCATTTCATCTGCAATACTCTGCTAGTGACACATCTCTTACTTAGTCTTTGCTTGTCCATGATAACATCCACTAAAGTCTAAAACATTCTGTTCTGTCATTCCATTTCATCAATTTGACGAGAAATCTTGGAATTAATAAAGACTCCCAAAGTCATGAAAGAAAATATTAATTGAAAGACTTTTCCATGGTCTGAACCATGAGATGTCAATTTCTACATGTTAGTTTTCAGGTTTAATGCTTCATTAGTTTATAGCTTCAATGCTTTGGTGAATTGTCGTTCATTAGCTCAATCTATAGCTTTTATATTTGTTAAGTTGTGGATTCACATATTTCTTTATAACTAGTGGTACTGAGAAACCACTACACATGTACTCGAACCCTTATCCTTTTTCTCTCCTAATTACGAATAGCGCATCACATAAAACTCTCATTTCTGTCAATTTCAATTCATGTAATACATCGAGAAAACAAAAGACTTTGACTTGGAGTAAATTTAAAACTGACCATGGAGGTAGGACACATATAATCATACCCCTCTCTTCTTTCAAGGCAGCTAGCTTAAACTTTCTGTCCTATCAATTGATACATTTCCTCATCAATTTGACCATAGACAAATTGCCAAATTGCATTTAGTTTACATATACAAATAGACAAAGACTTTGACTTGGAGTAAATTTATGGAGGACTCCAAAGTCATGAAAGAAAATATTGCTCATCTTTTGTCTATGTTATGTTTTTTGAAGAATCTACTACTTATCTTTTTTTTCGGCTGCCAAATTTTCAAGTAACTTTGGAAGTGGTTATTTGTCAACTTGGTACATCTTTTCCTTATTCCGATTCATTGGCTGTTTTTTTTGATGCTTTTGTGCATAAGCCATTTTCCGCTCGCTTGCATAATCTTTGTCTTTGTGGGTCTTTTACTATCTCGGCTATTTGGAAAGCTCTAAACAAGTTTATTATTTTTAGGGCCGTTCAATCTTTTTTGTCATCGTCTTTGCATGTCTATCATTTCTAGGCTTACTCATGGTGGAAAGTTTATTCGTGGATACTTTCAAGGTTTAGATACTGTATCATTTCCTTCTCTAAGAATTTAGCCTATTCCTTCCAAGGCCCCTACAATTCGTCCCGTGTTATGGTCTCCTTGGTGGTATCCTCGTATTAAACTTAATACGTATGGCTTCGTCTAAAGGCAGAAATCCTGGTCCTACCGTCATGGGGGCTGCTTAAGGGATTGTCATGGTCGGTTTCTTCGGGTGGTTTCGTCGGTGGTATTGGCCATCATAATTCTTTCTTTGTAAAACTTTATGCAATTATTATTGGTGTAAAATTTGCTTATCGTAGAGGTTGGCGTTGTCTTTGGTTGGAAAGTGACTTTAGTGTTATTTATGTTCTCTATTCGAGTGATTTTGATTTTTGATCTCTTTCGCACACAATGGTTTACTTGTTTGGCATGCATTCGCGAGATGACTTTTTGTTGTTCTCACATCTTTCGAGAGGGGAATGTTGTTGCGGATAGCCATAACATAGGCATGTCTTCTCCTCCTTTGGTTTGGCATGATTCTCCTCCCATGGTTTGTGTTGCTTTGTTTTCAAACTTTGTTGGCTTGTCCATTGCCAAATGAACTTATTTCTCAAATGGTTACTGTTTAGCTATTTATGGAGTTGATCATTCGTGGTTTATCGCACTTGCATGGCTTGGTTTGGGACATTGGTTCGATGAATTTATCTTTCTTCATCCGATTTTCCTTTTTATGATGTATTTGTTTCTTTTCGTTGTGTTTCAACTTCGTCCTCGATTTTATTTATTTTTATCACTTTTTTTATTTAATAAAATTTTGGAGATACGGATATGGGGTCGTCGTATTGGGGAATTAGCCCTTTTAATCACTCTCCGAGCGTAAAGAAAGTAGCCTACTTTGTAGTTGATGATGACTAAATCTCTGCTAATGTGGGTTCTTCTCGACTGTTTTGTGTCGGTTTAGAGAGTAAAACTACTTTGGTAGACCAATGATCAAGCCTTATGTGTAGCTCGACTCCGCCTAATCCTTTCTCATCCTTTTATTTTTTTTATAAAAATAAAATATAAAAATCAATCAATCAAGGAAATGATATTCGAAAGATTTTCCAAGTCTTCTAGCCTGATGACTTATGAATTTATTGAAAAATAAATCGAACAAGATCATGAGAGTTGATGAATGGCACTATAATGAAAGCCAAAGTTAGAATAACTTTATGTCTCAATAATATAAGTTAAACCATGAGATATTTAACATATAATTATAAAGTATAGCTTATTGCCTTGCCTTTATGTTCAACTGCTTTCATCACCACAAATTACTAGTTAGCTACTGCTAGTTCTACTGATGAGGCAAAGGCTCTTCTCAAATGGAAAGCCACCTTGCAAAATCATACCCAAAAGAGCCTGTCCTCCTGGACTTACTGAGTAATAGTGCCACCACCTCTTCCAGCAGTAGTCCAAAAACAAATGCAAGCCCATGCATTTGACTGGTGTTTGCGGTAATGCTGCTCAAAAGGTTAGCCGGATAAACCTTACCGATTCTGGTTTACAAGGTACGCTACATGAATTCTCATTCTCTTCCTTTCCTGATCTTGAGTATCTCGACCTCAGCATGAATAATCTCTTTGACTCCATTCCACCTCAGATCAGTTTCCTCTCCAAACTCATTTATCTTGACCCTCTCGTCTAATCAGTTGTCTGGGAGAATTCCGCCCAGAAATATGTCTCCTAAGAAATCTTACCATTCTCTACCCTTTAGGAATCAAATTTCATACTATTCCTAATGAGATAGGAAACTTGAAATCTCAGGAATTTCAAATTAGCTATAACCAACTCAATGGTTCAATCCCCACATCCCTAGGTGATCTCAAATCTACCACTCTCTATCTTAGTTGTAATAATCTTTCTGGCACTATTCCTAAGGAGATGGGGAATCTGAAATCACTTGTTGAACTAGAGATTAGCATTAATCAACTCAATGGTTCAATCCCAACATCACTCGACGATTTAAAAAACCCTCACCATTTTCCATGGCAGTCGCACAATCTTTATGGCACTATTCCTTCAGAGATCGGGAACCTGAAATCTCTTGTGGAGCTATCCTGTATGGGAACCAATTCAACGTTCAATCCCAAACTCAATAGCTAATCTAACAAACCTTAGCCTTCTATCTTAATAATAATCTTTCCGGTGCTATTCCTGAAGAGATATGGATGTTGAAATCTCTTGTGTGAAACTAGGTTTGAATGGATAATCGACTGCATGGATCAATCTCAACAACATTAGGTGATATGGGAAACCTTACCCATCTCTATCTGTCTAATAATAAGCTTTGTGGTACCATTCCTAAAGAGATAGGGAACCTGAAATCTCTCGTGAGCTATCTTTTGTCTGAGAATAACCTCAATGGTTCAATCCCAACATCACTAGGTTCTTGAAAATCTTACCCTTCTATCTTTCTAGTAATCATCTTTCTGGCACTATTCTGATGAGAGTTAGGGTCCAGTGATATTCTAATGATCTAGATTTGAGCATTAATAAACTTAATGGTTCAATCTTAGACTATTTGGTGACTTAAGCAATTTAGAATACTTATCCCTGCGAGACAATAATCTTTCTGGGTGGATTCCTAAAGAGACAGGAAAGAAGTTGAAAGAACTAGAATTGGGCGACCAATTTGTTGGTCATCTCCCCAAAACCTTGCCACGGTGGATCTCTCCAAGTTATTAGTAAACAACAACCATTTGATCGTCCAATTCCTAAAACTTGAAAACTTGCACGGGCTTAATCAGAGCTCGGTTTGATGGGAACCAATTGACAGGAAACATATCTGAAGACTTTGGCGTCTATCCGACCTTCAATACATAGATCTAAGCAACAATAATTTTTATGGTGAAGTCTCACGCAACTGGGGAGAGTGCCCCCAGTTAAGAGGCCTGCTAATTGCAAGAAACAACCTTACCGGTAGCTTAGAACTGAGATTGGCAATGCGACCCAAATTCATGAACTCGATCTTTCTTCAAATCACATAGTTGGGGTGATTCCAAAGGAATTTGGGAGGCTGACCTCACAGAAGCTTATGTTGACTGGAAATCAACTTGGGTCCTATACCTTGGAATTCGGATCATTAATTGATCTTGAATATCTTGACATGTCAACAAACAAATTGAATGAGTCAATTCCGAGCATTCTAGGTTCATTGTCAAAATTACACTACTTGATTTGAGTAACAACAAGTTCAGTCAGGCAATTCCATCTGAGTTGGGGAAGTTAGTTCAACTGTCCCAGTTGGACTTAAGTCATAACTCACTTGAAGGTACGATACCATCAGAAATAAGCACTATGGAGAGTTTGGAAAAGCTCAACCTCTCCCACAATAAATCTTTCTGGCTTCATTCCTACAAAGCTTTGAAGACATGCGCGGCTTGTTATTTATTGACATATCCTATAATCACTTGGAAGGTCCCCTTCCCAACAACCGTGCATTTCGTGGATGCTTCACACATAAAAGTTTTACAAGGGAACAAAGGATTGTGTGGCAATGTTGGAGCTCTGCAACCGTGCAAGTATGGCTCAAAAAAGCACCATAAACAGATTTGGCAATCACATTCTCTTCTTGGGAGTAATTTTAATTCTATCTGCGTGCTTTACAATTGCCTTCACTGTGGAAAGAAAGAAGAAGCATCAGATAAAAGTGACTAAACACCATGCATGAAGAGGATATCCTTTTCAGTTTTAAATTTGATGGAAGATCAATGTATGAGGAAATCGTAAGGGCAACAGAAGATTTGATCCCATATACTGCATCGGGAAGGGAGGACATGGAAGTGTCTACAAAGCAAATTTGTCATCTGGCAACGTAGTAGCTGTCAAGAAACTCCATCTGTGGAATGGCAAAAATGTTGAAGAGGAGTTCTTGAATGAAATAAGGGCACTAACTGAGATACGACACCTAACATTGTGAAGCTTTAAGGTTTCTGTTCACACCACCGACACTCAATTTGCGTAATGAGTTTCTTGAAAGAGGCAGCTTTAGCCACAGCGTTGAGCAAAGATGACGAAGCCAAAGAATTATGCTGAGTAAAAGGGTGAATATTGTTAAAAGGTGTGCTCATGCCTTGTCTTTACATGCACCATGATTGCTTGCCACCAATTGTACATCGAGACATATCATGCAAGAACATTTTGCTGGATTCTGAATACGAGGCCTCTGTTTCGACTTTGGCACTGCTAAATTTTTTGAACCCAGACTCAACAAATTGACTGCCGTCGCAGGCACATATGGATATATGGCACCAGGTAAATTGTCTCTGTTCCATATGTTCTTTTGTTTCTTCTTTTTAGACCAACGATTCTGACATCTTACAAATTTCTAAATTATTCTTTTGTCATTTTTGTGCTGAATATTATTCCTTTTCGTCGTTAGGCAGGAGTTAGGATCCTTGATTTGCATTGAACTTTGGAGATTATGTATAGTGGATAATTTGGCTGTTACTGGTAATCCAGAATTTGCTTCTTTTATATTAAGATTAATTGGTGATCCAAAAAAATTGTCCGTTTTTCTTCATGATGGCAAAATGTTCTAAACATTGAAGACTCTGATATAGTTTATTATATACCCATACTAATAATCCCACTGCTATGAGCTTGTTTTGAGCAGAGCTTATATTGGTACAATGGAAGTGAACGAGAAATGCGATGTTTATAGCTTTGGAGTGGTCGCCTGAAATAATTATGGGGACGCATCCCGGGAGATTTTTTCTCATCATTCTCATCAGTGCCTTCTTTCACTCCTCGTCGCCATCATCTGCATTACCAGCCTATCAAATGCTGATCGTGGATGTACCTTGGACCAACGCATTTCACCTCCAACACATCAAGAAGCAGGGGAAGTTCTTCTTGTGAAGATTGGTGTTTTCATGCTTGAATCCCAGTCCGCAATCTCGTCCAACAATGAAAACAAGTTTCAACCTCTCAACTCAGAAGCTGCATTTGTCGAAGCCATTTATGATAACCTGCCAGTGGTGAATTGCTTGCTCGGGATCCTTTGACTACCTGAGAATCAGAGAATATGGGTATTTCCTATAAATAAGCTTCCTATGTCGAGTCTTCCTTTAGAAGAAAGTTTCTTTGTAGATGTTTCCTTATTGTAATTTATTTCATGCACCTTGTTTGCTATGTACTTTGATGCACTTGTCCATTGTACTTCTGTAATTTTCATATTGTGTTTATCCTTGTGAGGAAGAAACAAAAATAAAAAAAAAACAAAGACTTGATACAAACACAAATGCTGCTCAAACAAAGGCGATCCGAAAACTTATGGAACTGTAAAACAACTTACCAGTGACTTTGAGGTCAGTTCAGAAATGCACTTTCTTATTGATTATTTCAAATAATTTGAATGCATGTTTTTCATAAACTGGTAAAATGATTCGGCCTAGATAAGCTTAATCTTTTGAACTTTTGGGGGAAAGCAAGTGCGTTGTTGGACACTTGATCCTGCTCAATGCCACGCAGTCTTGGCAAATAACTGACCAGAAGTGGACTAAAAGCAACCAGGTTCTATCCGTAAGCCAGTGTAGGTCTTCACCTGAACTACTTAAGTAAGCGAGGCTTGTCACTCGCTATAAGAAGTCCCTTGAAGAAGATGTTGCACATCACACATCTGGGGACTTCCGAAAGGTACAATGCTAGAGTATAGGGATTAAGTGAACAAAGGACTTTGACAATTTGCAGTACGACATTCATACTTTGATTGTTTGAACAACCATTTGTTTGGACAGCTGAAGTGAATAATGACGACTTTAGTGCAGCAAAGTCTTTTAACTCAGACTCAGCGAATCAGGACTGCTGCTGCCGCACATATGGTTATATTTCCATACTCAATAACACCAATGCTCGAGATTTGTTTTTATCTTTAAATTTCGGAGCAGAACATGATCCAATCCTATGAGCTTTTTATTTCTGAGCAGAGCTTGTTTATCCAATGGAAGTGAATGAGAAATGTGGTGTTTATAGTTTTGAGTTGTAGTTGGAAACAATTAGGAAGGTAACCAGGAGATCATTTCTCATCCTTATTATCACAGATGTCATCATCATCATTTGCATTACCAAAGTATCGCTATGTCAGCTTCCTCTGCTAGTCCCAATGATGATGCAGAGGCTCTTCTCAAATGGAAAGCCAGCATTCGAAACCAAACGCAGCTCGAAAAATAACCTCATGGACTTACTCTCGATTCAAACCTGGCTTTCCATGCTCGCACTCGTCATGTTGGAAGTGGATTACCATTATGTTTGTGGGAAGGCTGTCAACTATGCTTCTACACATGATCAGATAGCCGACATCTCACCAAGGGTCTCTCCATCAATCGCTTCCGCTCCTTCGCCTCCAAGCTTCCTGTTCTTGACCGTACTGTCAGCTTTGCAGGGGTGTAATAGATGGTAATTATGATTCCTGGATTTATTGTGATCTCTAATTCATTTTCCTGTGTAAATCGCATCTCTTATATTCGATGCGGAATTTGCTTTGATGTTGGCAACCATCAGAGTTTGTATTTCAAACCCACGATGATGTGTATTGTGGGTCGTCACCCGTTACCGTAAAGTGCTTGATATCCACCATTGGAATGCAAGCAGCATTCTACTTTAATTGAGGAATGATTGTCCTATTATTGTACAAACTTGATCTCTACTTTGAGTTAATTTGTCTAATATATACAGTAATGTACCAACAGAAGGAACCAAATTTTCAATACTTGATACCAATACATGTACGCAAATAAATGAGTAGAACAAAAATAGGAAAATTGTACCATGATGCACTTGGTATCATCACTACCGCAGTGGCTTTTGATGACTAACCAATCTTTGATTGGAACGATTTTTTTGTAGGGATGATCTTCAAGTGAAAATTAAGAAATTGGAATGCTTAATTATGATTATAAAAGTTATACAACAAGATACGTTATTCGGGGCGAGTGGTGGATATGTGTATTTCTCCATGGAGGATGCAAATATTATCCATTACAAAAATAAGAATTAATTAAGATTATTTTTCCTTTTTTTTTTGAGAAAGAGATTATTTTTCCTTTTAAGAAGTAATTAAGAGTTGTTAAAAGTATATTCAAACCGCATTTTTGTGGTCTACTTAATATGGTTTAATTAGATGGACTCCCTAGCTACCCTAGTAAATTCCAAATTCAACATTCAAAATTGTATTTGGAAGTTATTATGTCCACACTCCGCATTTTTATTCATTATTGTTATTGCTATTAAGAGAAGGGGAATGTTCGAAACTATTACGGGGCTCATTTATGTTTTTTAAAAATGACTGAAAGTGTTTTTGAGGAAAGTGCTTTTGGAACCAATTCTTAGTAAAAATACAAGAATACTAAAAAAACACTTAAAGTGCTTGGAACCCAAAACAATTTCACCAAAAGCGTTTTTAATCATTTTAAAAACACTCCAAACGAGCCCTATTAGGAGCATTTCCACCGGTTGTGGAAAGGCAGCAAAGGCAACAAACTTGCCTTTGAAGCCCAAAACCTTTCTCCACCTATTCAAAAATGAGGAAAAAGGGTGGTGGGCCATCCGAAGCCCAACCAAGCGCCCAGCCAGCTGCGCGACCACGCGCTGGCGGTGACGCGCATGACGTCATCCACGCAGCTTGTGTCCGGAGCTGGTAACACATGCGGTGAAACGAGCGAGTGGAGTTTCCATGCCACCCGACGTCAGGCCCACCGGGGCAGCCAGCCGGCTACGTAAAGAGCCAACGGCTCTCCGGACGCAGGCCTCAGACCGTTGGATTTCCAAATTTCCAAATGATCTAGACCGTTGAATTTTCGACAGTAAAAAAATTAATTTGTTACCGTTGTGCCATGTGCCACAATTTGGTGCATTGATTTAAAATGAAAATAAATAAATGGTCGTGATTAACTGACTGTTAAAAAGGGGGGAAAAATTTTAAAAATAAAAAAAAAAAAAAAAATTTCTATAACACCCCCAACCATCTTCTTCATTCCTCACATCACAACTCAATATTTATTTTCCTACAATCTCCTATTTGTTTTCCACTTTCCAAATCCTTTTGTTACAATAGTATGCTAGGATTCACCCTTTATTTTTCATTAATTAAGATTGTTGTAGTGCTATGTTTTGCTTAGTATTTGAAACTAAATTAATCGAATTAGACAATCGTTTTATTTTCAAAGAATAAACGTATGAAAGTTCACTTAATGGAGAATGACAAGTGTCATGACGAGAGTAGTTGGAAATTCATGATAAGGCCAACAAAGCATAAAATATATATATATATATATATATATATATATTATATGTTTCCCTACTCCTTGCCCTTACCCTTGCCTTTGCTCAAACGGGTGGAGTTGCACAAAAGCAAGTACTGCTTTTTAAGGCAATCACTTGCCCTTACCCTTACCCTTACCTAGCCCTTGCCCTCGTCTAACGGGTGGAAGTGCTCTTAATTTAGGGGAGGAGGGGGAGTTTTGAACTTAGAATGCATGGGTAGAAACTCAACACCCTATTCACTAGCATGTTGGTACACATGCAAATTTTACCAAAGTTGTATATATTTGTCCTCCAAAATCCTCGACTTGGAAAAAAGATGTGGGTGAAAGTACACACATCCCGATCCCGGACACGCCTGTGTGTCTGGGAAGTGCTGGCCGACACGTGTTAGTGACCTAAAGCCAATTATGCAAGAATTAAGTGAAAAGTAAGAATTTCAAGAGTGAGTATGGAAGTAGAAGTGTGGTGAGGGTTAAAAACCCATAATACATGATGCATAAACGCCGTAGCAAAAAAATAGTGAGTATAAAACATTCACATCCCCGTGAGGATAGATAAATAAAAGTTAACTACAAGTAGGAGTGAATCCTACATAGTCCCGAAGAAATGTCGTAACTGCCGACCACCGCCGAAGAGAGTCCTCGGAAATACGATGGGTGAACCGTCACCAGGTCCCGAAGGCGCAAAACATAAACGGTGAGTGGGTCAAAAAGCAAAGTTTGATAAAAACTCTTGTTTTCAAGAGTATACTAACCTCTCACTGAAACAAGTATAGTTTTTTGAAAACAGCTATACCTGCATGAACCTCAAAATACTATAATAAAATATACGGGTACTCGAGTACGCATTACCGACATGCTCACTCCATATGTAAACACACAAGTCCAAGTGGCTAAACCACAAGGAACAAAAAGCAGTATAAAAGTAATGCGTCGAGTACTACAATGACGCGAGTCTAATCTTGACAATGGTGCACAAAGTGCGCTCACACAAGTTCGAGTTGCCTAGTGCAACCTAGAACAAAGAAGGCACTACAATGGATCCAAAGCCGCGTAGCGGTACCGGTAGTGACTACTCCAAATGTCAAGGCTAGTCCTAGCCACAAGATCGAGTACTAATATCCGGGTGTTACACATCTACCGATGAGCAATGCATAAAACATGTATGGCAATATAATACGAATGTTCTACCTCCAACAAACATATATGAGATGAATTATGCTAATAGCTTGAAGAAAGCATTGAAAACCATACGTACATAAGCACATTTATCAAAACAAAGACCCACTCACCCACCCAGGTGCCGGGACTGTATTCCCCGTCCCGGGTAGCTCCAAAGAATCCTCCGGATAGGTCTCACCTATATGGAGATATCACTGTAATAATGATTAAACTCATAAAGGTTATTAAATAACTAATTAAATACACATATCCCTTGTTTACTCAACCAGAGGTCCAAAACACTCCGAAAATATCATACGTACTGCCCCTAGGTAGTACGCTGCTGCCACGAGTCGCCTCGAAGACGGAATCGAAAAGGAGTCCCCACGCGCGTTCAAACGTGGCAATCCGCATCCCACACGCGCTCCATGCGTCGGCCACACGCGCGTCGCCCGAGCCGGTCGTAACCGGCTTGCCGACGTCGCCAGCGCCGGCTCCGACCCGATTGCCACGTCATCGCTGACGTCGCGGTCGGTCACCTTCTGGTCTTTTTCTGGCTGCCAACGCCCGCCGCCGTCGCGAATTTTGGCCTGTCTGGGGTAATTTTTAAAGCTCTCTATATCTTCTTCATTTCAAGGCCAAATTTTACGTTCCACATATCAAAATGAAGCCGAGAAGAGTAGAATCACGGTATACCTTGGATTGGTCGTACAAGCCTGGAAAATGCCCGTAATTGCCCCGAAAGCTGCGCTCAGCTTTGTCGATCTACGTCAAAACTCAACCAAATCGTGCAAAACGACCTATGAAAATTCATCTACTCAACGAGGAACACAATGGTGGCAGTTAGAAACCTCACCTCAGTCTAGATTGGCTGGAAAATGGCCGAGAAGGTCCGGTCTCTTCCGGTTGCGTTTCCCGCCAAACGGCTGGAGAAGCTTGGACGAACGGCTTGCACCGTTGAGTCCACTTCAAGGCCGAGACGAAGAAGGTGGTGATTTTCGTCGCCCGATTCGACGGGAGCTGCCTGGCAGCACCGTGCACACACGATGAGAGAGAGAGAGAGAGAGAGAGAGAAAAAGTCAGAATTGAAAAAAAAAAAATAGAAAGTGACGGGGAGAAGGAAGGAAAGAAAAGGAAAAGTGGGGTTTTGGGGGTATTTTGCACCCACCAAAACAATAAACTTACACGCTCACGTGTACGAAATAAACACGCACGTGTAGAAAATATTCCTCAAGAATTATTTATAACAAACTTTTTACGGGATGTTACAAAGTATAGATAAAATTTAGCTCATTCATTTGTTAACCATACCTAACGGCTAAACGCTTGGAGATTGTCAAGAATACCCGAAACATTGTCATGTGATGTTATTATTCAACTTAAATTATAACACATGTATTTGTTTATTATTAATATACTCTAGAAGTGTTGGAGGATACAATTAGAAATGGAAACTTTTTATTGATATTGATATATATTATTACAAGATACAATCAAGTACAAAAAACAAAATTCAACTTGTAAATTACAAACATAAATGAAATACTAACTTGTCAAGATGGTGGGCTTGTCATGCAATGTCCTTAGATAGAATTTCGTCTCCACTCATGTGCTTGTGGTTCTTGGACGTTGTCCAACCAAGATTCAACTATCTATCTTCTAAGGTTCGAAAGTGTGCTTGATCCTTAGAATTGCAAACTTATTTGTGTTTCTCTCTCAAAGACACTAGACACAAATTGCAGAAATTATGCACACAAGTTTTATATGGTGTGAAACTCTTTGAAGAATCATTAATGAAAGACATGCGAGAGCTCTGAAACAAAAACCCGCTCGACCTGGCCGTTCGACCGTCACCTGTTCATCAAATAAAGACCGTGCTCGGGTAGATCAAGGTTTGAAAAGTGCAACATTCCGCAATATCGCTCAATATTTCGCATAACGGAATGAATTTTGCAATATAATGCAAAATTTCACATAAGTCTTAAAACATACCCGATTTACGTTATAATATACGATGTGTTACACGTATGCTATTTAAGCGAAATTAACCTATCACAACACTATTTGTTTCTTTTAAAAAAAAGATAGCCCAAACGACTTTGTTTTGACAAATCCCTAGGTTTTATATGATAACTAGCTCACTCTCACTCGACTCCCTCATGCGCCCTTCTTCCTCCACAGACGACCTCCCTTCCTCCACGACGCGTACCTTCCTCCTCGATCGGGGTTTTTCCCTCCACAATGTAGCTTCCTCCACGATCAACCTTCCTCCATGCCCAACCTTCCCGCACCACCGACTCCTCTCTCCTCTCGTGCCTCCGTCAACCGAGGTAAAAAGTTTTTACGTTTGCAGGTATTTGTTTATTGAGATTGAAATTTGAATCACCGATCATCTTCACCTTCACAGCCTTGTTGTTTTTGTTGTTCACTCATATTTGTGTATATTATTGTGTGTGATGTGATATATGATTGCTCAATTTTCCTTTCTTTTTTTTTTTTTGGCAAATGAAATATTTTGTTGTCTTCTACCGTGTTGTTGTTTGTGTGTTATGCTCAAAGTTGTGCTACTATCGGGGTTGTTTATTTTGTGAGGAAATATGTCGATTTTGCTCACAAATGGACTAAGAAAGTCAAGGGACAAGACACACATAAGGTGTGTTTTTTGTGACCAACTATGCAATCGAAGGTATCACTTAGGCATAAGCACCACTTAGCTCAAAACCAAAGAAAGACATATGAAGCCTTGCAAAAATGTTCCACCTAATGTGAAAATGTGTGTTGATGCTTTGATATCATATGAAGAAATAAAACAGAAAAAAAAAGTGAAATGCTTGTTGAGATTAAGCAAGGAGATACGAGTGAAAGAAACATGGAAATGGAATCAGATTCTCAATCAAATGATTATGGAAGAGGTTGGAGCGGTAGTGATATTGGTAGTGGGATTAGAGCTAGGAGTGAGAGTGGTTCCTGCAGTGCTCCAACTCCGTTGTGAGACTTGTCCACCTCCACTCGTCCATTGAATGAAAAATGACTATACTACTAATGATAAGATATTTGCAACAAATTGGAAGAGGAAATGAAAGATGTGGTAGTGACTTGATGATTTTCACATCCTGCACCGCTTCTCCGTCGTAGCACAATATTGTCCGCTTAAAGCCACGCCCTCACGATTTTGTTTCGGGGACTCACGAGCAACTTCCCAACGGGTCACCCATTCTAGGATTGCTCACCCAAACTCGCTTAACTTTGAGTCTGGCGGGAATTCAAAGCCGTGAGCTCCCAAAAGGCCTCGTGCTAAACGGAGGTGGGCATGCATATTACTAAGACACATCACCCCCCTCTCCGTTGGTCGATATGGATGTCACAATCCACCCCACTTAAGGGAAACCCAGCGCTCTGCCGGCACATCCGTACCGAACGACATAGTGGCTAAGGATACCATTCTTTCACATCTCAAACCAGCCCGTCGTAGCACAATATTGTCCGCTTTGGGCCACGCCCTCACCTATGAGCCGAGAATTCACTAGCAACTTTCCAATGGGTCACCCATCCTGGGACTGCTTCTAGCCTGGGTCCTCACTTAACTCGGAGTTCCAATGGAACTGAAGCCGCTGAGCTCTCAAAAGGCCTCGTGCTAAATGGAGGTGGGCATGTACATATAAGGCACATCACCCCCTCTTCGTTGGTCGATGTGGGGATGTCACAATGATAGTTTGCTTGGTGATGATATTCTTGATGAGGATGATGATTTAAATGAGTAAAGTTTAGTTTTTCTTGTAATTGGTTTATGAATATTTTGTAACTTTGTGAATGATCTTTATAAGATCATTATGTTTGGAATATTTGATTTATTCGAGTGTTTTGTGTTGTTGAACTCGAACTATATGTATTTTGATATATATATATATATATATATATATATATATATCTGTGTGTGTGTGTGTGTTTATTCAATATTCATTACTATTTTATGCTATGTGTCTCAAATAGCTTACGCGAACCGCTACATAGCGCTAGATTGCACAAGAAACCTCCCACGCGACACAATGTCAAACCTTGGTGTAGATTCGATAAATCGGGACAAATTCCCACCGGTCGAGAGCCTGGATTTCTGTTTCTCTAGAACCAAGCAAAGAAACTTGTTTTCTTTTAGAACAACTATATATATGCATACAAAATATGATTTAGAAAAAAAACCAACAGAAGGAACCAAATTTTGAATACTTGATACCAATAACATGTGTCAACAAATGAGTAGAACAAAATAGGATAATTGTACTATGATTCACTTGATATCATCACTACCACAGTGGTTTTGGTGACTAAACGATCTCCGAGGGATGATCTTCAAGTGAAGATTAAGAAATTGATTTCTTCTAATCTCTCAGTGGCAGAATAATAGCTATGATTTTCATGCCTTTCAACCCAAAATTCAATTTCTTTCTTCCTTCACTCAGGCACTACTGTTGATACATGTCAACTTTGTCTGCAACCTGGACATCTTGCTCCAAATTGTTATCCGAGGAGAAATGTCCACTCTTATCAAGGCACTCCTCCAACTAGTGCTTTGACTACTCTAGCTACTACATCAACGGGACTGGCCTTGACATTGCTAATGTTGGTACTTCTTCTATTGTTTCTGGTCATCAAGTTATTAAATTGCCTGAAATTTTGCATGTGCCCAAACTAGTCACTAGCCTCTTGTCTATTCATCGCTTCTGTCTTGATAACAAGTGCCAAATTTTGTTTTGTATAATGTTTTCTAGTTCCAAATCCAGGACATGAAGGGAGAGTTCTTCTTCCAACAAGGCTACTTCCAACACTACCACATCTAGCAGCATGGACAGAAAGTTGCTCATTCCCTATGGCACTATAGATTAGACATCCTCAAGATGAAATAATTAGTTCTATCCCCTAGCTAAACCCAATGTTCGAGTTTCATCAGATTGCTTATCTCAAGTGTGTCGATATCAAGCAATCTTTGCTAGCTACTTCCTTTGCACACTAGATGAGGGGGGGTATTTACGATTCACCTTGAAGCAATCTTTCATCCTCATTATAATCATAATCTACGCATCACAAAATTTCTCCAACACATTCTTCTTTGCAAGTAAATAACATGTGAGAGCGTTAAAAGAATGAACCTTTAAATCAATTGCTAGTTTATTTCTAATGTACATATATAGTTGAACCAATTTAAAACAAAAACGAAAAACGAAAAACAGAAGGCAAAAGAATGCAATTATTGAGATGATCCAGTTAATCTTAAATACAAGAAATAATTTAAAGAAAATATATTTTAGGCTTCGAAGAGAATGATTTAAAGAGAAAACACCATCCTGCCGCAATAAAGTTCATGTGCAAAACATGGTTTTGCTATCCATGAAACACAAACAAAGATTTTGACTTGGAGTTTTCCTTGTGGGAAACAGAACAGCGCACATATGAAGTCCTGTATCCGCCTGCCACGCAAGTCACGCGGTCCGACAACACTCACGCAAAGAGGGCCCCCCTTTAATATTTTCTCCCACAATTTTCCTGTGCAAAATAGAAGCTAACGAATCTGTTTATAAATAAGCCCTAGAAGTATTTACTACATATGTACACAAAACAATGGCTATGAGATGTTTAGCTTATTGCCTTTCTTGTACGTACAACTCATGCATCGCCAAGTTACGCTGCTTTGCTTCTGCTAGTTCTACCACTGAAGCAGAAGCACTTCTCAAATGGAAAGCCACCTTTCAAAACCAAACCCATCTGCAAAATCTCACCTCTTGGACTTACCCAGCTGCCAATAATAATGCCACCAATTCTTCAAGCAATTTAAGACGCAAGTATCCCCATGCTTGTGGACGGGTATTTCATGCAATGCTGCCGGAAGTGTCACAGTTGATAAACCTTACTAATTTCGTATAAGGTATCACTATATGAATTTTCATTCCTGTCCTTCCTCAATCTTGAATACCTTGACTCAGCATCAATAATCTATTTGATGTCATTCCACCTCAAATCAAGTTCCCCTCTCAAAACTCATCCATCTTGATATGTCTGAAAAATCAGTTGTGTGGGAGCATTCCACCGTAAATTGGTCATCCAACAAACCTCACCCTTCTATCTCTATAATAACAATTTACTGTGTTTTATCCCTCAAAACATTGGAAACTTAAGAAAACTAACCGTGCTATACTTGTTCAACAATCACCTTTCTGTCTCAATTCCTAAAGAGATAGGAAAATTGAAATCTCTTAAGTGAGCTGGGGTTTGTCCGAGAATCGCCCGCTGGTTCAATCCCAACATCCCTAGGGCAATCTCACAAACCTTACCCATCTCTATCTCTACAGTAATAATCTTCTGGTTCTATTCCTAAAGAGACAGGTAACTTGAAATCTCTTGTGGACCTATATTTGTCTAATAATAAGCTCAATGGTTCAATTCCCACTCCATTTGGAAACCTGACCAACCTGGAAAGCTTATACTTACGAGATAACCAACTCTCCGGATCCATCCCCAAAGAGATAGTGAACCCTCAAGAAGTTGACTGCATTGCATTGTATAATAACCAGTTTTTCTGGTTGGCTGCCCCAAAATACTTGCCTCGCCGGACAACTCACAAACTTTTCAGTAGGCAACAACCATTTGACTGGTCCAATCCCCAAAAGCTTGAAACATGCATGAGCTTATTTAGAGTCCGTCTTCATGGGAACAAATTGACAGGAAATATATCTCAAGACTTTGGCATCTATCCAAATCTTCATTTTATAGATCTCAGCCACAATAACTTGTATGGAGAAATCTCACAAAACTGTGGACAATGCCCACAATTAGAAACCCTACTTAATTGCGGGAAACAACGTTACTGGTAGCATACCTCCTGAGATTGTCAATGCAAACAAATTCATGAACTCGATCTTTCTTCGAATCGCCAGTTGGGGGGATTCCAAAGGGATTCGGGAGAATACCCCTTTGCAGAAGTTGAAGTTGAATGGAAATCAACTTTCAGGCCATATACCCTCCGAATTTGATCACTAATTGGATCTTGAACACCTCGACTATCATCGAACAAATTCAATGGGTCAATTGAGAGCATTCTAGGTGACTAACCAAAATTATCTGAATTTGAGCAACAACAATTTTGCCTCAAGGAATTCCATTTAAGTTGGAAAAGTTAATTCAACTGTCGGAACTTGATTTAAGTCACAACTCACTTGAAGGTAAAGCATACCACCAGAAATCAGCAATATGGAAGAGTTTGGAGACGCTCAATCTTTCGCACAACAATCTTTTGGGTTTCCATACCATCGTTTTGAAGGTATGTACGGCTTGTCATATGTTGATATATCTTACAATGAATTGGAAGGTCCCATTCCCAACAACAAAGCATTTCGAGAAGCTTTGCCAGAAGCTTACAAGGGAACAAAGGATTGTGCGGCAACGTAAAGGTCTGCAACCCTGCACGCATGGATCGAAAAAGGACACCAAAAAGGTTTTTAGAATCACATTCTCCTTCTAGCAGCAGTTTTATTTCTTTCTGCTTTCTTTACAAATATCTTTGTAGTTGAAAGAAAGAAGAAGCATCAGGATGAAGCAGAAAATAACATGCATGAAGAAGTATCGTTTTCCATTTTGAATTTTGATGGAAAGTCAATGCATGAGGAAATCATAACGGCGACAGAAGATTTTGATTCCATATATTGCATCGGGAGCGGAGGACAAGGAAGCGTCTACAGAGCTAATTTTGTCATCTTCCAACATAGTAGCTGTGGAAGAAACTCCATCAGTTGTGGGATGGTGAGAATATTTTGAGAAGGGATTCTTGAATGAAATATGGCACTAACGGAGATAAGACACCGGAACATTGTGAAGCTTTATGGTTTCTGTTCACATCCACGGCACTCGCTCTTTTTTGGTGTACGAGTTTCTTGAAAGAGTGTGCTTGGCAGCAATTTTGGAGCAGAGATGAAGAAGCTGTTGAAGTGGGGTGGAGCAAAGGGTGAATATTGCTAGCGGTGTAGCTCTGCTTGGCATACATGCACCACGATTGCATGCCACCAATTGTGCACTGGGACATATCAAGCAAGAACATTTTATTGGATTCTGAATACGAGGCCTCTGTTTCAGACTTTGGCACTGCTAAGTTTTTGAATCCAAATTCAACAAACTGGACCGCCGTTGCAGGCACTTGTGGATATAAAGGTAACCAGGTAATATGTTTTCATTTTAACATATTAATTCAATTCTGCCGGCGATTAAACATACCACGTTACATGCTTTAGTTCATCGTAAATTAGTTCTCCCGTTTCGTTCACTTTTTCACTTTAACTTCAGTTTGGGCATTATATCTACAACTAATAGTCCCATTGCTATGAGTTTAGTTCTACAGAACTTGCATATACAATGGAAGTGAACGAGAAATGCGATGTTTATAGCTTTGGAGTTGTCGCATTAGAAATAATTATGGGAAAGGCATCCCCGAGATTTTTTCTCATCATTCTCATCAGTGCCTTCTTCGTCCTCATCATCTTCTGCACCAGCCCATCAAATGCCGATCATGGATGTTCTAGACCAACGCATTCCGCCTCCAACGCATAAAGAAGCTGGAGAAGTTCTCTCTTGTGAAGATTGCATTTTCATGCTTGAATCCCAGTCCACAATCTCGCCCAACAATGAAACAAGTTTCTCAACTCCTCTCAACTCAGAAGCTGCATTTGTCGAAGCCATTACGTATGATTACATGCGCGAATTGCTTGTTCTTAATCATCTGCCTTCCTGAGAACCAGAGAATGTGCTTGTTTCGTTAAATAAATTTCGAGTCTTCCTTTTAGAAGAAAGATGCTTCGTAGATGTTTCCTTGTAATTTATTTCATGCACTTGTTTGCTAGGCCTCTATTTACTTTATGCAGGATGCTTAATGCTTTTCAGTTAAATTTGTGTTTATCCTTGCGAGGATGAAACAAAAGTTAATTAAGCATGAGGAGAGAACTTAAATTTGTCCACAACCCCAAAATCAATCATTTGCAACTGTTTCACTTTCCTCCCAAGACTTCATTTCTGTATCTCACATATCCCAATTGCCAACTTCGTCCACTAGACGTTAACTTTTTGGTATCAAGTCAAAGGATGAAGCTGACGAACTGAAGTAATGTGAGACAAAAAATAAAAATACTCGGGAGAAAGCAAACGATATATTATGAGAGGGAAAATGTTTGAATCCATGACGCAGTGATTTGAAGAGAAACACTCTATTCATTAGACAATCCACCGCTTGTAAACATATTGAAACTTTTGTGAATGAAACATACTGTTCACCTACTATATACAAAAATTTGATCAGTGGAATCAAAGCTAGAATACAATGACCAGGAGCAATGTGAGAGGAACAAATGCAATGCTCCAAGATTACGGCAATGGCTCTCTGTCTGTTTGTATATATATAAACAGATCGGTGTTTGTTGACCCTCAGAGTTCTCCACAAGTCCCTGCTGCATCCGAAGACTGTGAGCAGCTCAAGAAAAGTTTCAAAGGTTCCTTCTTTCTTACTCTTCTTCTCTGACCTTTACTCCATGCCATCATTTCTTGTTCTGATCATATCCCACCTCATATTTTGTAATTCGATTTAAGATTGATGATCGACGAACCCCATTTGACCAATCCGATTGTCAGTATTGCTAACATGAAGAATCGTTTAGCAAACTAGGAACGGATGAAGGAGCTCTCACTAGAGTTGACACTACGAGGGCTAAGGTTGACATGCTATCATGACCTGTACCACAAAAGGAACAGCGTCCCACTGTATCAGGCCATTAAAAAGAGACACTACTGGAGATTATGAAAAAATGCTTCTGGCTCTGCAGTTGGACATGAGGATGCTTGATCTGTTTGGCTCTGCTTGGACATGAGGATGCTTGATCCGTTCGGGAGTGTACCACTCACACAATTCTCATATAACTTGTTTGTCTTTGAAATAAATAGTTACCTTTCGTTTCACAATTGAAGGGCATGTTTCACTATTTCAATGCATCTTTCTTGCAGCTCAAGTTAAACATTCTTGTTCATAACACCAAAACCATTACCGTTTTTAATAATACACCTCGCGAAGGGTTTCTAGAGGCAAAATTGATAGAATCGCTGTGTACAACTGCCTCACAAGACTCCAGTCACATGCTAGCAGCACAGTAGAAGCCGAATGTGAGAGGAATACACAGCGTTCATGTATATAACACGAAAGAGATGATTGTCCGATCATATATAAACTATTCCTGACTCAAGAAAGAAATCCTGGCATAACATTTACACAACATCAAACCAGAAATCCACAGTTCCGACAGTGGAATATCGTACATCAAAGCTCAAATAAAGACACAAAAACAACAGAATATTACAAGAAGCAACTGCATCATATGGAAGCAAAACTCTGTTTTAACTCCTTCAGACTTCTTAATGCCATTCAGAAAACCAAAATTGCACTCTCTTCATCTGAGGATTGGTGAGAGATTTAGAGGAACATCCCGTATCTTAGCTGGGGGGCAAAAAGAGAGCAGTTATTAGTAATTAACATAGAGAACAACAACAAACGCTTCCGATATAGGCTAAAACACATCACTTCTTCAGGGAGGTCCTTTGAGAAAATCCTCTTGCAGTACGGACTGGTGCGTAAGATTGTATGAGGCCTGACTGTCCACCAGAGCAGCGTGAAGAGGGCCCTGGAAATGAAACAAAACAATCAGAACGTGTGTGTGTGTGTAAGAGAGAGAGAGAGAGAGAGAGAGAGAGAGAGAGAGAGATTGATTCCTAAACCTTGGTAACTCCGAGAGCAGATTGAATGACATATTCGGCATAAGGGTCTTGCAACAACTGATCAAAGCGCGGGAACTGAGAGCACCATGGATGATTTTTCGTCGGCCCTCTTCAAAATACTTGAGGCACTTTTCAACAACATGACTACTGCACTTCTGCATGGAGAGGTAATGAAATTTCCTTTTAACTGATTAATCAGTTTGGCCATGGCAGATGGGATCTTCAGCTCTATGATATATTGAACAACATAATTCCTGTGGATCAGTCAACAAAATAAAGCCACACATCAGTCATAAAGCGAAATCAAACAGTTCCACAGAATAAAGGATTAAATGGTTCGTCATGTCGAGAGATTTTGATATATAGTAGTTTGTAAAACACTAAACTGAATTTTAATTAGAAAGAGAGATGAATGAATAAAGTTACGAATAAAGAAATTACGATAGTTTGAAGACACTCACAATGATTACCCGTAAGGATCTTGTGAAAGGAGAAGCCCATTTCGAAATTTCATTGATCAAGCGACCCTGATGTCTCCCAATGGCATGTGCAATGCATTTTTGTAGCACACAGCATCCATGGCGTTGAGTTGCAATCTCGACAGAAAATCTTTGCAGCAGCATCAAAATAAACTACAAGAGACGATCAGCAGAAAGATGGACAGAATAAGTTCAGATTTTCAACAAGAACAAAGTAGGTCCTACAGAAAGCACATAACCAGTCCTCTCAAGCTTTGTTTGAATTTCAGTAGTTTTATCTCATCTCTCTGTAAAATGCTTTTAAAGTAAACATATATTCCAGTTCATCCCGCCAATCTTCTGCTGGAGTTCTAAGTAGGATCGTTAAAAGCGGGCTTACAGTCACCTATTGGAATTTAATCAAGCATTCCTTAAAAGTGTCTCATTGCATAAAAATTGGCTAATCCATAGAACACAAGATTTTCATAAAATGTCGCCTCAGTTTATCTCTTTGCATTGATTTCTCTTGTTCTTCTCATTGTTCTCATACACAGGCTAGGTGACATGTTGATTCATATATTTTTAGCACTGCTACTGAAAACCTCATAGTCTTTGGTTTTGACAGCTCAACTACGTATTAGTGTGGTCCTTAAATTCAGACTAACGTCTTCAGTACTACGGAGAGTAGTATATATGATCATTTGTTGAATACATCTAACCCGCCCCACTGACTTCCTAGCGTACAAGCTCATCAACAGATTTCAGAAACAAACACGGCATACTCAGAGTGACACCTTTACTAAGAGACCAAAATAAAATTTTGTCGATATTAAGTGATAAAACTCTTTAAGATCGGATGCTAATCTTTTTCTTAATGGTAAGATACCTTCTATCTGATCTTTAGATCAACAGTACAGGGAATTTGACTTCACCAACAGAAGAACTAAAGTTTCTAAAGCCACTGAATATTTTAGAAACTTACAGAGGACTAGATGAATATAAGGAAAAGAAATGAAAAGTCTAAAATTGAGGCATGATTATCTCTATAACGATCTTAACAGAGAAACATTTGAAACCTAGTCCAGAGGTTGGTTTCTGAGGGTTCACGACTGGACTCTAAACCTTCCCCCTGACCCTTGTACAATAATCAGGATTAAGTTTGGACTACTTAGGCATCGGCACAAACAGCAGAAGAAATATCACGACCAAAAGTTGTGGCGAAAAGAAAACAGAAACATTAGCCAAGGAAGAAAACATGAATATTGCATTTGCAATTTTGCATAATAGTAATGATTAGGCAGAAATTGATTTTCTAGGTTATCACATGAAACTTATAAGAATAAACAAGAACTTAAAAAGAAGAAAACATGAATTATACGGTATTCATTGCAGAAGATGTTCATTCCTAAGAGCCATATTTGAACAGTCAAGCTAGCAAGAAGAATAACGAAATAAGTAGAATGATACTTATTATCTTCGATGCTAAAGCAGTCCAAGCAACGCACAACATGATTACCATTTGGATCCTTAATAAGATCAAGAAAACCGCATTCAAGGGATGATTTTAACTAACGCGATTCGTTTTCCATTTTTCTGTTGTAGTCTCAATCAACTTCTGTACCACACGAACTCTGAAACCATAGAGCCACTACATTCAGGGAACAGGATATTAGTAAGGAGCGAACAATACAAATTAGTGTAATGTTAACAACAAATGAGTACAGTATGAAGAATATACCCATGTGTGTCTAAGGAAACTCTGACAAGCTGTCCTGTTCTTTTGTCACCTTGATTACAAATTGCATTCTTGTTGCTCATTGCACACATCCAACAACTTCTGCATAAGGTAATTGCCAAACGGATTCGCTTTCATGTTCGAAACATGGTTGATTATTTTGTCAAATATTACTGCAAATCTTGGCTGGTCCTCATCAAGCATCCCTTTGTAAGAACCGACAGCCATACTGATCCTTGCAATGAAGTATATATATCCCTGACCTCAGCCAATGAACCTTAAAACTTAGTACTGATCGAAAACGAAGCATATTGTCACTCTGGCTCATTCCTTCCACTCATTCCACCATCATATGAATCGAACGAGTCCAGAGCTTTTCTCCTGTCTGCATTGCCATCTTAGTAAGAGTTCTTCTTGTAGCCCTTCAGACTTGCTACCTTTACTGATGGCATGATTCAAATGTTTTCCCTTGCATGATGAAACTATCCTCGCAACCATAACCCTCGAGGTCCCCTGCACAATTCGTGGACTTGAAAGATTCAGGAGCCCCACTAGTTCGATTCACTCTAGTCCTTTGTTTTATCATTGAATGGTTATGCAAGATTGTCCACATTCAACTGAGCAACGGAGGGGAAATCATGGGAACTCATCGATACATAAGACTCTTTCCGGCCATTAGAACCCGTTCCATGTAGTAAGCAAAAATAGTCCTCATCAGGGTAAGACCTAGCACTAGATGGTTCCTCTGATACCAGCCTCATCTCCCTGTTCCATTCTTTTAACACCACTAGCCCAGAATACAACTCATTCGGGTGCATATGATTACGAAAAGACCCCATTGACCGCCAACAGCGCATTTCGGCTGCAATCCAAGCAATGTTGACTCCACACTCCCATCAAATTTCCCTCTACCTCCGAAACCAGCAGATTGAAACTCCATCAAAACTGAAATATTGTTCTTAGAACTCTCAAATAGGCCATAGTTTTCAGCATTCCAAGGACTAGTACCCCCAAAACTCACCACCGAGTCCAATCCCATCCGGGCCTCTCTCAAATCCCCTCCTTTTAGTCTCACCCTGTTCTTCCCCAATATGCATCCTATAGAAATCTCCTCAGCCAAACCTCATCCGGCGGCGGCTTAGAGTCCAGCCACAACCCAGTCACGTAAGGTGTTTGATACTTTTGCCTCTTCAAATGGGGTTGAATACGGAGACGGAGAACCGTCCTCGGAGTGAAAAAGAGCCCATTTGAGAAAGAGTCGACGGAGAGAACTCCGACGGCAGAGAGGCTCTGCTCACCGGAGAGCCGCCGAGAAGGTGGTGGTGGTGTGGAGATGAAGGAGGTGGAAAAGACTGGAATAATGTTGATTCCTGGTGGATTTCCTATTCCATCCTCCTTCCTCTGTAAAACCCTCTTGTCTTCCTGTGATACTTGAACATCACAACAGACAACAGCAGCAAATATATTATATATATATATATATCTAATATACAATACACGGAGAGAACAAGAAATATATAAAAATATATACTTTTTCAGGGGGAAAACAACGAGAACTCCAGATTCAGAATCCGAAAACCCACGTCGGAAACGAACACTGAAAAGTGCTTGTTCAAATGCCAGAAAGACGATCACTGCGTGTGTGTCACCGTCGCTCTTGGGATTGATTTTCAATGGGGTTTCTAGGAGAGAGAAAGAGAGGAGGGAGAGAGAGAGAGAGAGATAGAGGTTTTGAATTTTGGGGTTTTTCTCTGAGTGTGTGATAGTACCACAGTCTGCGACCGGCCTCACACTCACGCCATTAAAATGAAGAGTCGCACCAGCACTCACAACAGCTCAGAAAAAAGCAGAGAGAGAGAGAGAGAGAGAGTCTGACTAGGAACTAGGCAAAGGCTATTTTTCAGTCTTTTTTTTTTTTTTCGGGCCCTAAAGAATATTCATTTTTAATTTATTTCATGTTTTGGGTTTTTAAACGGATAATTTATGATTATTATGCCTTAATTAATCATGTTTTCTAATATTTGATCTATTTTATTAAACAGTATCTACTGTAAACAGGGTTCTAAAACTGTCTTCTAACAAACAAACTCGGCTTGATTTTCTGTCGCCTCAAAGTTCGGTTTGTTATCGCTTCATCTTAACTTAATCCAAATTCCATTTGTTTCCAAATCTGAATTAATCATTTATTTTATTTTTGAGAATGAGTACTATATTCATTAATAGGATGAATGTATTTTTTTATTACAAGTTGTACTAAGAGTAGAGGACAGAGTTTGAGCCGGACAGAGTGGGTTGAAGAGGAATATTATATCCACCTCTCACCAAGAGAATTTTCGATTACCACTTGCAATAGGATGAATGAGCAAGTACAATAGAACAATAGCGTGCATTTACATTGGCCTCAATAAAAACTTTCATTCAGAATACAACTCAGTCGAAAGCAAAAAAAGTATCTCGCACAAATATCGCACAAATTAATATTATCCACTAATAACAAATTACCTACCATCAAGAGATTTCTCGAACCAAGTGCCGTCATATTCTCTTATAACAACATATATGCAACATTGTTAGAAGAAAATAGAAAGTAATTAATTAATTAGTCTTAATTAGTAGATTTATTTGGTGATAATTCTTTTTAATTTTTTACTGTTGTTTCCTACCGCCTGCCTGCGCTGCGTTTCCTTTCTGGCCAAGTCTTGTACCAAAATTAGAAAAAAAGCAACTTTCAGTTCATGTCAAGATTGTTTGCTATTGGATTGGAGCCCAATATATGCAAAGGAATCGCTTCATCCTATTGGCTGCTGCAATTTATTTTAATTGTAATCTTTTAAATTACAAAATAATTCAGAGATATTAATACACTAAAGAACCCTAAATGGAAGTGGGCCCCGCGTTTTAAAATAAAGTGATCAGAAGCTAATCGGTGATTGGGCCAGAAATTTTGTTGGCAACCCAACATATTGTTTTTTCCAGCTTCTGAGGCAATAGGGTTGCTACCATAGGGATATAGGTAGTACACAAGACAGGCAGAGCAGAGAATTAATCGAAATAATAACATTGACAAAGATTTTTGAGTGCTCCGGAGTATTTCGTACTTCAGGTTTTTTAACCGTTGAATCTTGATTTTTATATTTTTAGAAAAAAAATTAACGGTTAAAACACTCCCAGAGTACGAAATACTCCGGGATATGTAAGAAAGTATTTAATTGAAGAGGGAAGAAGGCTGTCTGTCTCTCTCTCAAGTCAAAAGCTAGAAATTATCTTCATTTTTTTTTAAATTGTCTATTTTCATGTTGCAAGAGATTTTTCTATGTAATTGGAACACAAGTCGGTACATTACGTGTCATAATATAAATGTAGAGATGATATTTTTTTTAGTGTCTCTTTATTTGTATTATGACATGTGTACCGGCTCGTATTCCGAATATACTGAAAAAATTTTCTATGTAACTTGACACGTCAATAAATTGTTTGTTCTAATATTGTGTTAAAAGATAAAAGATTTTCAACTCAAAATAAATTGATAATGGATAAAGAGGTTTGAAAAGTCGTATATTTTGATGTACAGTTGGGGAGTTCTCATGCATCATCACTTTGCTGCTACTTGTTCGTCGACGTCCCTCTATTCTACCTCCTCTATCTTGGGCTTCTTCAGAGCATTCATTCTATATTTTTCCTACTCTCTAATCAAACATGATTCTCTCTCGTACATCATTTTTTAGAATGAGCAACTCAGATTTAATTTATTTAGTTAAATCTTAACTGTTGTCTATTATTTTTTAAGGACAATACTTGGGTACTCACTAGTGAGTACCCTATATACTCACTTTTTGATTTGGCCCAATCAAAAGATGACATGTGTTCTTTATGTTTAAAAGTCCAAGAAAAATTAAATAGCATATATTTTATTTTTTTAAACAATAAAATATGTGTTAAAATATTATTAGGCCAAATTATTAAAGTGAGCATATGGGGTACTCACTAGTGAGTACCTAAGTATTATCCATTTTTTAATGCTTAGGAGAGCAAAAGCTCCTCTAATCAAATATTTTGGATTAATCAAATATCTGGTCAGTTTTCTCGGTGAGCTTGATAGATAGTGGAAACCTTTGATTTGGATTAATGCAAACTGACCAGATTCGGCGAATGTATCCATATTAAGCGAAAGTATTCATATTCAATGGATGTTATTAAATATAGGATAATACTTGGGTACTCACTAGTGAGTACCCTATATACTCACTTTAATCATTTGGCTCAATGATATTTTAACACATATTTTATTGTTTTAAAAAATAAAACATATGCTATTTAATTTTTCTTGGGCTTTTAAAAACAAGGAACACATGTCATCCTTTGATTGGGCCAAATCAGAAAGTGAGTATAGTGAGTACCCAAGTATTATCCTTAAATATATCATTCATATTTGGTATCTATATGTCTACATAACATTATTAATATGATATTAATATTTGATATTATTAATATTCGATATTAATATCGTCATTTGTGTCTTTCGGTGTAATGTCGTATGTTCATCCCACTTGTAACGTACGCATTATCTTTTATTTTTGACGTCCGATTTTAATCAAACAGCACCTACACGCCCCGCATTTTCCCTCGCACCGTAGACGCTCCCCTGTTCGTTATGGCTTGCATGCAGGCACAACCCCATGTGAGCTCTAACTCAAAAGACTTACATGAAATGGGTTCACCGTCACGTGACGTCCTGTATCCAATAATACATTGTCAAGTGCAAGTTTTTCAATACATAACAATGTATTATTGAATTGGGACGTCACGTGGCGGTGAATTCGTACCATGTAAGTTGCTCTCCAACCGAAGACAAACAAGAGAAGAAAGATCATTATAGTAGCCCATCAAGCCCAGCCCACTTATCTCATCCAAACCAACCCAAAAAAAAGTGTATTCCTCTTCGTCTTTCATTAATGGGTGATGCTATCCACACACATCTTTTTACCTCTCACACACTCCTGTTAGTTTCTATCATTTGATCCTCTTCAATTTATTTGATCCAACGACCAAAAATTAAGAGGTGTGTGTGGAACGTAAAAATGGCACCACCCTAATTAATTAGTCTGAATTCGTGATTTTGTTTCTTTGT
>JAEHOF010000430.1:0-10724 GCA_018257905.1 Gillenia trifoliata | reverse complement strand
CAAAATCAATGCCTTTTCATATTTCCAATTTGGTAAGAAAATGAAAAAATAAATTACAAATGCATAATTTTATGCAAAATTTGAAAAGAATAACCAAAACATGATAATGCTTTGAATACGAATTACATATATCGGATCTTTTTTTTTTATTATTTAAATTGATATAATAAGCATTAATATTCAAGATTTATTGTAATCATTGAAATTAATGATATTGTTCAATTAAAAAAATATATAATTTGTATAGTTTCTTCAGGACATTAATTCTCATATTTGACATTAATATGCAATGAATTTATAACGTTAATGTTTTTTATTTTTTATTTTTAGTTTTTACAAAATCATTAACTCTCTCTTACAATCTGCATAGAATTAATTGTGTACAACAAACATGCAAAAAGGGTATATTAGACATCCAAAAAATGTAAAAAGTGTAAAGTAACATATAATTAATGAATTTGCTTATGTGAATCCTAGTCATTGGGTTATTTTCAAGTAAAAAATTTATGTCGGGTTTTAAATGGAGAAAAATAAATTTAAGGGGCTAAAGTCATATTTTCATTATAAAAAAAAGAACAGCAGCCAGACTGCATTTCCAAACCCTAGCTGCGCCTCCAAACCCTTGCTACAACCATGCACCAACTCCACTGTCTCTGACTGATGATGATTAAGGACTATTTGAATTAATGTAATTTAATTTTACTCTTTATGTTGCTTAATCTAGTTTAATTTTACTCTTTAGGTTGCTTTTGTAATGAACATATATACCAAACCTGAATAATGGAACTACCAAATTAATTAAAAAAATTTAGAAATCATGGGAAAAAAAAACAGATATATATAAACAGTTCAAGACGCGGTTGGAAATTTGCAACAAGGTTTTGAAGTTGGTCCTGCAAATTATTACACGTTAGCAAAAAAACTGTACGTGTTAGAATCAAGAACGATCTGTCGGATCGAAGATATTGCACCCAACAGTCCTAGTGCTGAAAATGTGGAGGCAATGATTGTGTTTCCCCAGAAAAGTAAGCTGTACTTGGAGGGCTTGAACACGACGTTGTAGAACACCATTGGCAATATGAAGTCCAGAGGAATGCATCCAAATGCTCCAATCAAAGCATTGATGTCCCCAAAGAATGGAAACATGGCTGCAAGAGTTGTGGCTATGACCACGGACAGCGATCGGTAAACCAGCCTTGGCACAACGTTGCGAACGGAGAATTGATCAACTTTTGGGTTCGCAAACTTGCGTTCAAGTACTTCGTTTGTTGGTTGCAAGTAAACCTGCAGAACCGATAAAGTTTTGTGTCAACCACTGAATGTATTCGTAGGGATTCATTTTTTGGTGCTGCGAAGCGGATTAAAAGACTTACCACACTAACAGCTGATACTTGCAAGAAGGTGAAAACATTGGTCATCAATAGAACCCAAGTTGGCAACAGAGGCTTTCCGTCAACTAAAAAATTGAGCAGAATTGTTCCCTTGGCCTGGTTTCCAAACGCCCAATACCCCGAGATACCAACGCTGAAAAATGTCGAAAGTACGACAGCATAGCATACGCATAGTCCTTTGAACATTTTCCCTTTGACTGGAGGTGCGATAGTTGCCTGCAAACATATATGAATTACCCCATTAAGTGAGAATTCACTGATCCTGCTGAACAGTGTTTGACCCTCTATTTTTTTTAACACTGCATAAGATCAAAACCAAACAATAAATTCGAAATATAGGATTCCGTTGTCTTTTTTCCTTTTTCTTTCCCAAGTAATAAGGCTATTGGAAAACCTGTATTTCAGGAATAATGCCATTTCCATACGTTGTAGCGATGATTGAAATAGCATTGAAGGATCCAAAAACACGATTCTGTCTGCTTCCGTTTAAAGAGTAGTCCTTCCTAGGACCATTCATGGAATTTCCTGTGAGCATGGAAGTTAATTAATTGGACTAATCACAAAACACACATTCCTAATTATGTAAAGAAATTGTTTTACCGATGTATACGGAACCAGCCGTGGCACAGATGCTATATGCAAGACAAAGGATTAGAGAGACAAGGTTGATATGCCTCAAGGAGTGGAAGGATGGAATTTGTGCCAACACCAGCATCAGGACACCAAAAATAATAACAAATTGGTAGAGTTGCATGGCTTCTGGTCTTGAACTAGAAAGCAAATATATATACTTGCAAAAGAAGAAATCAAAAGATAAATCGAACTTGATAACATTTCAGTTTTATAATCAGTGTTCTAGTAAAAGATCACAAAACAAAAGTTCGAAAGCATGCGGGGTATGAAAAACGTTGTCGGAAATATAAAACTGATGGTCACCTTAAGGCTCTGCCCTCCCAGAAGAATGCAAGCTATAACTGCACCATAGCACAAGCCAAATTGAATTGGACCAACAAAGTATCTTCCCCATCCTGGTCCTGTAAAATTTGACCATGCATGCTCATATCATTTATCTTTTTCTGCAATGTTAATAGTTTTGCCTCAAATCACAGGAAAATTTAAATTTAAAAGGATGCTCAAGGAGAAAAGGGCAGCTACTGAGTACTCACCTAAAATATCTGTGGCCATGTCGCGGAATCGAAGCTGGCGCATGCCAAGCTGGGCATGGTGCTCTAAAACCAAGGACAGAAGGTTGTAGGAGTAGAATGTTACAAGAGCTGAAATGGTGAGGCATAAACCCCCAGCAAACCAACCCATCAAGGAAAGTGCATAGGGAAGACTTAAAAGTGCAGGAGCTACAATTGAAGTTGTTAGATGATATCCACAATGCAACCATGACCCTACATACATATCATCATCATCATCAGTTAAACTCTTCAATTTAACAGCAGACTAAAACTCACTGATCTTGATTCTTGACACACACATAGAATTTCATTTTTTGAAAAAATGATACTCTAAACTACTCAATCTAGGGGAGAGGTGATTCGAACTTGAGTGCAAGGTGGCAGACACAATTTTGCTGTTGACTAGCCTAACTCAAGCCTATGACAAAGGAATAAGTGATCCATGTGATGGGGCTTTCACATGGGAAGATACGCCTATTGGCCTAGAAGTGTGATTCTAGGAAAAGTGGCTTTAGTTATAATAAAGAGATATACGTCATTTCACTATGTGAAGTGCAAACCAAACACAATGAATGTATAATAAAGTATACAACCCTTGGATAAAGGGTTCCACCTCTTATAAGGGTTACAACCATTCAACAAGGGTCTTGTTGAATTCCCTTTCGTTGTCTATAAATAAGTTTGCAGTCGAACCATTTCATTCATTCCAATTCACTTCCATAGAGAGAGAGAGAGAGAGAGAGAGAGAGTCGGAGAATAAATCTTTCTGCGTGATCCCCAGTCTACCAACAAGCATATCCTAATTCTTTCATATGACACACAAAGAGAGAATCAATACCTCTGGATTTGAGCACAAATAAAGCTCCAGCATCAAGCTCCTTTGGAATGTTGACTTCTTCATCTTCCTTTTTTTCTGCTGATACATCAGTAGTTGAACTGGGAAGAACTGACTCCATAGCTCTCTTGTTATCAGGATATTTATGTCTGCCTTTTGATTAACAATATTGTTGTAATATGATCTTCATATAATTGACAACCGCCACATATTCCCCCAAAGAAAGTAGGAAAAAAAAATTTGTTTTTTTGTTTTTGTTTGTGAAGATATAGACAAAGCAAGAAAAACACTTTGACTTGTTTATAAGTAATTAAAGTCACTGTCGTCTTTTAGGAAAGAAACAAGAAAAGTGGAAAAACCGAACACGTTCAAATTTGTTTAGCTATATGACGACTTAATAGCACAGCTCAACCAAAGCCGGCTTAACTCTAGTCTCAGATTTGACAAAGAAGGCAATTAATGTCTTTAGGATTCCACAATAACCAAGCGGCGAAGTTATTGGCACTCAAAACAATCATTTTGCCATCTTCCAAATGCATTTTTTCCCATATATTTTTTGTTTGGAGGACGTGATGACTTTTTTAAGTACCGATAACAACTCTCTAATCAAAGGTTCCATTTAACAACCATGTAGTACTACAGTCTAATTAAATCTCGTGATGGTGAGTTCGATACCATCATTGTATGCACTCTCTCTTAGCCTTCTTCTGATTTTTGATCGCATAATTCTAGTATCCACTTTAAATAACTTGTAAAAAAAAGATTACATCGTTGATGATGAATGATGATTATATATGCAATTACAAATAGATTGGGACTATTGAGTCCTGAAAGATCTAAACTAATTTTTACATCAAATTATATTCAATTGCGACTGCAGAGATTATACCTTCCAGTATATGAAGAGATTGCATGTAGATTATCTCCAAGTTCTTCCTTGAAATAGTTGGAACCCTTCAGGTGTTCAATGCCATCTGATACGTCTTTGTCAACGTATGCAAACCAGTCAGATTCATCATCTGATGATTCCCATGACAACTTTGCATTTTTTCGCAAGCTTATAACCTCCTCCGTTAGTTTTTGTAGCATATCGTAGTTTAGCTTTTCGTAGTCCATGTTAAATATGCAAATCATAAAAAACTAACTTTATAATTTTATGCATGTCTGATGAGTTTTTCACTTACTTGTATTTTCAACAGGACAATACTTAGGTACTTACTAGTTAGTACCTTATATACTCACTTTAATGATTTGTCCTAATGATATTTTAACATATGTTTTATTGTTTAAAAAAAATAAAATATATGTTATTTAATTTTTCTTGGGCTTTTAAAAATAAGGAACATATGTCATCTTTTTATTGGACCAAATCAAAAAGTGAATATATAGAGTACTCACTAGTGAGTACCCAAGTATTATCCTTTCCAACAAGCATATAATATGTGAAGTGCAACATACAACACATAAATGTTCCTAACTCCACTATCCCACTGAGTCCGCTGCTCTATGATAACTCATACACTTCATACATTTATACCATCCATTCTAGTCTCTTTGTGTTGTTTTTTAGTTAAACAGGTTTTACCCTATTTGGTGTTAGTGTGCAGTTAATTATATTTTAGAGCATCTCCAACAGACTAGCCAAATTAACAAAAAAATTGAAATTTAGCTACTTTGAAGGAAATTAGGGCTCCAACAGCATAGCTAAAAAAAAGTTAAATTTAACTTTTAGAAAAATTCTAGCTATATTTAGCTACAGAAGAGAGAGAAGATAATCATAGCCAAATATATCAACGTTCAAATTTTTTGAATTCCAACGTTCCAATTTATCTTCAATTCTTTTGATAAACCTTATGATTTCTGGTTCCCGACGGTCATCACTTTCATATTTTTCTTTTTTTCTTTGGTTCCTCTGTCTCTCTGCAAGTTTATGTCCTCTGCCCAGCCACTCCAGTATCGTCGTCCTCAACTCTATTGCTGCAACAATTTATGTACTCTCTGAAAGGTACCAATTCTTAATTTCCATTGTTTTGATGGGTTTTATTGTTCTTGAATTTGGGTTTTAGGGATTGGGGTTATGTATAAGATTCTTAATTTACATTATTTTGATGGGTTTCGTTCTTGAATTTGGACATATATACAACCAAACCAAGACGATCTCTTCATGAATCTAATGTATTCCAATACCTTTAATGGAACCACGCCGCCGTGGTCTGTCCTCTTCTTCTAATTGTACTACTACACAAGCAAGTACAACTTCTTCGTATTCATCGTCATAAGAGGATTCTCCATTCATCCTCATAGCACGTAAATATTGACTCATAGATTGTTAGAAAATGAAATAATCTGTAGATAAATCAAGTTCAAAGAAGAGATTATTGGAAATGAAGAAGTCAATCATCTTATTTATATAAACAGGAGGTAGCTAGGTAGCCGTTAAATTGTTAGAAAATTAAGGAAATTTATCTTTTTCAGTTTTTTTATGTTTTAAATTTAAATTTAATGTCAAAATAGCTATCTCTGCTGGAGCAAAAGTAAAAACTTGACTAGTTATATTTTACTTTTAGCTATATTTCATAGCTAAAATAACATCTATTGCTATGGTCCAGTAACTTATTATTTAAGTGACTTGATAATTAAAGTGATCTTGTGGCCGTATATGACTAGAATAATAGAGTCTTAACCTTTGATTAACCAATTACGTAATCTCTATTTGATAAGACTTATTATGGTGGGACAACAATTTGATTTAATTGTGATTTGGAGTATCTCTCCTTTAACTATAATAGGTGATTTTGGAGGAACCCTAATCACTATATATGGATTGTCATTGCTCTCACAATCCCCGTTCTAATATATGCTAAACCCTATTTATAGCAAAAATATATAGTTTGAAGAGAGTAGAAGACATTCTTATGCATGTGCCGATTTATCTTCTACAAATAAGTTAAATTGCAATTGGTTTATTGTAATTCAGTTTATTGAATCTGTAATCCTAATATCTTGTTGTTATGATTTGAGAATACATCGTACATGTGGTACCAGAGCCCCACAACAAGCTTAGGGTTCAGGTAATTGTTTAATTACAATCATATAGATGATTAGCCCAACTAAATATCAGTTTTGTATGTTGATTTGGTTGGCTGTTTTCTACTATTCGATCCTGAGAATTAGTTAACATGCTTCCGCAATTTTGTATCTATGTGTATTGTTTAGACTAATTTTGCAGGAAATTTTTTACGGTTGTGTCAATATTTCAATCATGACTAATATGTTGGTTTATTCTGCATCAAACCGACTCTTCCGTTTATCAATTTGGTTTTGATAAATATTATGAGTGTATGATAAAATTGGACTACCATTTATTAAAAAAAAAATTTAAATTAAAAAAAAAAACTTTGTTTTTTTACACGTGAGAGAATACACTAGCGTTCGTGTTCTCTTTCTAGCAAGCTCTTCTGGAGCAACCAGTGCCTGAACCACCAGCAAGCCACCATATGACCATCATTGATCGGGCTGATGGTCAGTTTTTTCTCGTCTCTGGCACAATGAGATTTCTTCCAGCAGTCGTACTGTTCAAATTCCAGCACAAAATTTCTCGATTATTTATGCTGGATTTTGGTTGCTTTCGGAGTTCTCCGGTGAGATCACTCGACGTCAGGAGATATCTTTGGGTAAATTTTGACTTGGATTGCGATTCTGTATCAAACACATGACTTTGATTGCTTTTGAACTCCTCAAATTCTTCAAATCCTTCCACGGATTAATATGGAATTTTTGTTATAAGTTTGTGGGGTTTATCTTATTGCTTCCACAGTATTAATTTTATCTGAATATGGAAGTAGGCTACAATGCTCGCAAGCATTGAATGCTTACACCGATCTCACTATTAAAATGTGTTGGAAATGTGCCCTAAATCCAATCATATGATGATACTTTACGGACATTTCAAATGTTAAACTAATTTAGTTTGATATAAAGGGCAATGATTATTGTTTAAAGTAGTCTCATATAAATGTTATATGCTTAAACAATAAGTCCAAGGAATATGTGCTTATGAGAATGTAATCTAAACAAGTTAGGTTCATGAGACCATTCTCATTCATTGACATATCCTAAACGTTCCTGATCATAGGATTGTCAATTGGGCATTGACAGTCCGTTAAGATCAGTACATGTTATATCTTCTCTCAGGGAGAGTGGCTAGTCTCGAGTCATTGGTGTAAGTGACATCAAGATAAGCATGTAGGTGCTCAATAGGAATGAGTTCACTGAACGCGATCAACGATGAGTTTTCATGATCATGTCACATGAGAACTCATAGTTGGGATAATGCAAATTAGTCCTTTGACCTGAGGCATCACAGTTGTCTTGTGGTGAGGTCCTTAATCTTTGATTATGTCAAAGGCACCCCATCCGAGGGTGTCCACGGCATAGTTGGGGTTAAGCTACTTAGCCATGGAGGCAAGTGAATGCGCAACAAGGGATCTCTAACCTTCAAACCGTTTGAGGGAGAATACTCTAAGATATGATTAAGAATCTCTGGCCAGAGTATGAATAAGGTTTTGGAAGTCGTTCCAAATCATATTCAATGTAATCATATAAGTAATGGAATCACATTGGATAGTAGACATGAATAAACTATCAAACCAAACAATGTGGCCGAGAGTATTGTATTAGAGAAAGACCGTATTGCATTGCAATCCTAACTGAATAGGTTTCTCCACCTCTTCTGATTAGCTTGGGTAGCCATGACATACTGCTAGGTGTCACTCATGGTTTGTGGATGCCCTATAAGTGTATAATCACTTAAGGGAAGAATTGAAAGTATGTTTCAATTCGGAATTGATTTGAAAGAGTTCTAATCCTCCACTGCCTCGCTAAAAGGAACCTAATGGATCGCACACCGTGTAAGGTAGAGTTTGATGCAAAGAATGGAGATGAGTAAGAATAATTAAATGGTTTAATTATTTATGGCAAGGATTAGTTAATATGTTAATTAATCAAACGAATAAGTTCGTTAAAGACCTCGGGTTGTTTTTGGGCTTCAAGGCCCAATGGGCTTCGAACGTCAAGCCCATTGACTTAAGTTGTATGACAACTTAATGGCTAATAATAGATTAGGGCCCAATAGCTCAAAGAACCAAATATGGCCGGCTATAAGGAATGTATAGCAAACTTGCTTTAATTGCAAGTTTGCCACTACATTATGGAAAAAGCTATAAAGGAAACTTTGTAGTATTTTCAACTTAAGGGTTTTCTTTTGGGAGAATGGTTGAGCATGAAAATGCTCTCTTCTCTCAAAGAGGCTAGCTCCCTAGAGGAATTTAGCTAGCAATCTATTTCCTCTAGGACACTCATCTTCTCATCAAGACTCTCCTTGGTGAAGAGACTTAGAGGTTCCCTCCTTTGGGAACTTGGAGAAACCAATTCTTTGATCATCCTTCGAAATTATTCATGGAGCAAAGAAGAAAGGAATGAAGGCCCTCTCCATGGGTGATTAGCCTTTGCTTAGGCAAAGAGGAATCTACAAAGGTATAAGATTTCTCAACTCAAAATTTGTTTTGATTAGAGTCTTGGTTCACCATATCTACTAGGCTTTGAATTTCTTGGGTTAAGTTTCGTTTTAAGTGCATAGAAGCATGTTTCCGCCTTTAATTGTTAAATGCATGCTTAATGATGTTGCTTAATGAACTCGGTTAATCCGCAATTTTCCCTTCAAAATGAGGGCGGAGAGAGGAGAGAGGGGAGAAAGGAGGGTGAGATCGGTGTGAGCATTCAATGTTTGCGAACACTGTAGCCAGTCCCCTGAATATGCCCTTAAAGTCACTCATTTGATGTAATAGTTTTTTGGAATATTTGTAATGTTAAACTATTATATTGTTTAATTGAAGGGCAAAGATTGTTGTTATTAACTTTTTAATGTATTAAGTGCATGTTTAATAATGGAATTCAAAAAATGCATTAAACTTGAGAGATAAGTGATATAAGTGTGATAGATCATTGAGACGTTTCTCCTACGCTCATTCCCAAAACGTTCCTAGCCATAGGACTATCAATTGGGTATTGACAATCTGCTAAGGCTAGTATGTGTTATGACTACTCAACTGGAAATATGACTTATCTCAAGTCATTCGTATGTGAGATACTAAGGCAAACATATAGGTGCTAAAAAGAGTTGTTGAGTACACTGAACACGATAAAAAAAAGAGTTCTTATTTATATGTCATAAAAGAATTCATATGTTACAATAATAAAAAGTAGTCATTTGACCTGAGACACCACAATTGTCTTGTGGTTAGGTCCTTAATCTTTGATTGTGTTAAAGACACTTCGAAGTAAAAGGGTGTCCACAACATAGTTAGGATTAAGCTACCTAGTCATGAAGACGAGTGGGTGCATAGACCTTCCATATTGGAAGAAGAATACTCTGAGATATGATTTAAGAGTCTTTGGCCAAAGCAACGAATACGATTTTAGAAAATATGTTTCAAATCATATTCACAAGAATCATATAGAAAATGAGGGGACCAAATTGATGGGTTAGGGCAATTTTAGGGACCATTTGTGATAAAAACCCCATCTTAAAATTCGACGTGACATTAAACTAGTTAAAACTTCAGGATGCAATGTGAGAAAAATTAAACCTCATGGCCAATTGTGGTAATTACATAACAAAGGCAAAGAGTGCTGCTAGACTCACCCCATTATCCTATTTTTTTCACCCACATTATTATCCCACCCACCATAAAAAATTAAAAAAAATTAAAATGTTATTTCCCCACCCACTATTATTCCTAAAATAACCTCTAATATATATATATATATATATATATATATTTAAATCTTTTTTTAATTTTCAGAAGAATAAATATTAGAAAACACTTCAAGTAAAAATTTAAATGTTTTTCAAGTAAGAATACTTTGAGAGTGAATAAACCATATTTAAGGCTCTCTGTAACCACCACGACGGCTCTCATTTGTTCATGTTGTGAGTGACGGTCTCTAGTCACAATCTCGTCCCATGAATGACACAATTTGATTTGCAAGGATTCGATCTACAAATCTCAAAAGAAGTGTCGTTATTCGTTGCCCGTATATTCTTCCAGGTCATCTTCACCACGAGGGATAGGGTTGAACTCATCGGGGGTGGCAAAGGCTTAGGTGGCGCTGTCGTCGGCAAGGTTTGAAATCGCGTCGCGTGGGAAGTTTCGCTATGCAATGTCGCGCTATGTAGCGGTTTCGCGTAAGCTATTTGAGACTTGCATATCGTAAAATAGTAATGAACATTGAATAAACATATATATATATATA
>JAEHOF010000037.1:0-123593 GCA_018257905.1 Gillenia trifoliata | reverse complement strand
TGCATGGCGGCAAGCCACTTAGGATCATGACGAGCCTGGTCATAAGAAGCTGGTTCGACCAGATGAGAGATATTGTGCACAAAAGATGAGTGAGCATGTGATAACCGAGAGTAAGAGACATACCGTTGAAGTGGATATCGTGTACCAGACATGGAGGAAGAGGCAGCGCTGGGTGCAAGCAAAGCAGCATGATGAGTGTGGTAGTCGCTGAGATAAGCAGGGAGGTGTTTAGGGCGGTCGGAGCGACGGAGGAGGGGAGGGGTAGAAGTAGGAGAGGGTGTGGGTGGTGGGAGAGTGGCTAGTGAAGGAGAAGTGGTGGGGTCTGGAGGGTGGTGGGGAAGAGGTAGTGAATCGGAGAGGATGGGTGGGAGGTGGTCATCATGAGGAAGGGGTAAGACAGGAGAGTCCAGTTGAGATTCTGGGGGGGAGGTGGCAAAAGGGAAAATGTGCTCGTGGAAGATAACATCACGAGAGGTGAAGACCTTCTTGCTATCGAGGTCGTAGACACGATAACCCTTTTGGCCGAGTGGGTAACCAAGAACGCAACATCGTCGTGCACGTACATCAAACTTGTGCGAGGGAGTAAGGTTGGTTGCATAACTCAAACACCCAAAAACCCGAAGATGAGAATAGTCTGGGGAGGTGCCGTGTAAATGTTCGTAGGGTGATTTGTGGGAAAGTAATGGTGTAGGGAGACGATTTATGAGGTAACAGGCTGTCTGGATACTCTCCCCCCAAAACTGCAAAGGGAGGTTGGCTTGAAAACGTAATGCACGACCGACATTCAAAAGGTGGCGGTGTTTGCGTTCAACTACCCCATTTTGTTGAGGGGTGTGTGCACAAGTATGTTGAAAAATGGTGCCATGAGTGTCCAAGAAAGTACGCATGGCGACAAATTCTCCCCCATTATCAGTACGCAGAGTTTTAATGTCTCGATTAAATTGTGTTTTGACCCAAGAAAAGAAAGACTGCAATAAGCCTTGTGTATCCGATTTGAAACGCATTAAATGTACCCAAGTGAATCGAGTAAAATCATCTACAATGGTAAGGAAATATCGTGCGCCGGAGTGTGTATGAACTTTGTGCGGTCCCCAGATATCACAGTGAATCAAATCAAAAGGCGCAACTGATTTTATTGAACTGGAAACAAAAGACAATCGAGTTTGCTTTGCTAAAGGGCAAACATCACAAACATGGTGAGAATCAAATATGATTTCAGGGATGGTCTGGGATAGAGAGTGGAGAGGGCCTGATGATGGGTGTCCAAGGCGTTGGTGCCAGAGTCCTGAGGTACGGTTAACATTGTTACAACCCGTCCCAAAATTTATGTGAAATGACCAAAATACCCCTAGGGTCAAAGTTGACTTTTGTTGACTTTTTCGGGACGACTTGTGAAAATTATTTTCTTTACATATTCTCGAAGTACTCGTCGATACGAACGCGTGGGCGCAAGCGGAACTCAATTTGGAGTTCAAACGAACATTTTATGAAGCTTTAAAGTGTGGGGGCATTTTGGTAATTTGCCACTCCGTGTTGAAAATTAGGGTTTTGGCAGTTTGTGGCTGACTGCACAGCAGCCAACCCATTTCCCCAGTTTTGCTGCACGTTCATTCTCTTTCTCTCCCATTTTCTCTCAAAGCCAAAATACGAACCGAAGAACCCTAATCCTTGTTGAATCACAAAACCATCAAACCGTCGCCCAAAATTCATACCAACGTGATCCTCTCGTCATTTTGGACGGGACTGTGATCTTGGAATCTTCAAACTCGAACCCGTTCGTTCAAACCGAAGTCGGAACGGAATAGGCGAACTGTTCATCGACTTTCTGTACAATCCGGACCAAGGTAAGCCTCGAGACCATTACCATTGGCTTTGTTGGATTGAGTAGGTTCAATTTCATATAAAGTACGTAAATTTTGGTGCAGTATCGAAGGAGAACGGAATTAGGGTTTCCCGAAGCTTTCCGGCCAATTTCAGGCCATCTCCGGCCACTTTTCCGGCCTCAAATAGGTATAAAAATATTCTACTCCTCAATACCTTCAATTTGATATATGGCACGTCAATTTTGGACAAAGAATGAAGAAGATACGAATTTTTGAAGTTTTGGATTAATTTCGGAAAATTCCCAGAAATTCCGGCGAACCAGACGGCGGCGGACGGCGGCCGGCGGCGGAGCTCCGGCGACCGGCGAGAGGAAGGAGGAGAGGGAATATTCCGTTAACGGTAACAGAATATTCCTAACGGCAGGGGAATATTCCTAACGGCGAAGGTATATTCCGTTAACTTTAACGGTGCTGACGTCAGCAGGCGCGTGGGGCGCGTGGCTGACGTCAGCAGCGCGTGGGGGTGACGTCAGCAAGGCGCGTGGGGCGCGTGACGCGCGTGGGGGACACGCGCCAGCGCGTGGGACCACGTGCCAGCGCGTGGCGACACGTGCCAGCGCGTGGGACCACGTGCCAGCGCGTGAAGCCACTCGCCGGCGCGTGGCCGGCGCGTGGGATGGTTTTCCGGCGCGTGTGGGCGCGTCCGGGGGTTTCCCGGCGCGTGCCGGCGCGTGCAGGCGCGTGGGGAGGTTTCCCGGCGCGTGGAGGGGTTTTCCGACCGTTTCCCGGCGCGTGGCGGCGCGTGCGGCGGCGCACGGCGGCGCCGGCGGCGGTGGACGGCGGCGGTAGGGTTTTCGGGCTCCGGAAATCGTTTTTCGAGCCCGTTTTCGCTACAACATTCATATTTTTGGGGGGATTCTTTTAAGCCCTATTTTTTATTTATTTTTAGGGAAAGTCTAATTTATTCCCTAACTCTAAATAGGTAATTCTTCGGCTCCGCACACCCAGGAGGACAACGACGGGGGAGATTTCACTCCCGAATACCTGTGAGTGGACATTTACTTTATAAAATGGTTTCTATGATATTGAATGAGTATGTTTATGATTATATATGGTTTTAAAATGGCTTTTAAAGCATGTTTACTTATATATATTTATTTATAAATATATATACTTAATAAATATGAATTGTGCTACCCAAGTGATTTATTTAGGGTAAATTTATATTAAATGGATTATTTTGGTGATTTGAGATAATTTATCTTCTATGATTATATAGTATAAAATGGTTTATACTATGATATTTCTCTTGCATAAATACGAATTGATATTTTATTATATGGTTTTGGGAGAATGATTATTTATGCAATATTTGATGTATGGGATTTATAAATGGGATTTTGGTTCCTATTTACATATGAGTATGTATATATGTTTTCAAACACACTAGGTATGCTTTCACTACGTTGTAGTACCGTTCTCATGGCCATTAGGACAGTTCTCACATGTATGGGTCACACGCACTGTACTCCAGGGGTATTGTCCGGTAAATACCTTAGTGCAAGCTTGTCTTACGTTTATTGTTGTTGTTTATGGGGAAAAGGCCCCACTGCGTAATGACTCGGGTGTGACGCGCTGCGGCGCCAGGACTTACATGTGTGTGGTACTAGGAGTACAAATTATTGATTAACATATTGGACTTGTACGGTGATTGAGAGGCTGTTCCTCAACCCGTGCATGTGTGATTGCGCATATACCCTGTGTTGGTTTTCTGTACTTTATTATTGATATATACGATGAAAGGACTATTGGAAATATGTTTCGCTATCTACGGATATTGTATAATGACATACGTTTTCAGATATATTTCTTAAGTACGTTTTGGTTACATTTTATGATAGTATGATTTTACTATTATACTGGATTTTCAAACAGGGGGTTAGTACTTTGAAAAGAGAAAGGTTTGCGAAAACTTTGATTTTTGTCCACTCACACCTTTTGTTTTTGCGCCCCCTTCAGGTCATAGTGACACTGCTTCTGGCGAAGTCGAGGATACGTGGCAGCTCTGATCAGATATCCCAACCATGTAGGGATTTATCTTTCTGTCATTCAGTTTCTATAATAATATCCATCCCTGTTATGGATAGAGATTTTAGGAGCTTGACTCTCTATTATATTTCCGCTGTTTCAAATTAGTACGCTCTGAACCATATGCATATTGACATTGAATTCCGCAACGTTATTTACAATTTAATTTCATTTTCACAAGTGTTGTCATGCATTTAATGGCTTCGTCACTTTCGAGTGTCGGCCAGCACGCTCGCACTCGGTATCCACGTGGGTATCGAGGGTGGGGTGTGTCAAACATGGTGGGCAAGGTAGGGATTGTGGCTTGGTGTCAGGTAGTAGAGACCATTAAATTGCTTGCCCAGGCCAATCGTCCTCTTCGTATCCATGTCCTGCACGACACAAAAATCCGGATAAAAGATCACAATGCAGTTCAAAGCCCTAGTTATTTTGCTCACAGATAACAAGTTCACATGGAATTTAGGCACATGTAAAACGCCCTCGAGAGATATCTCTGGTGATAAGTTAACAGATCCAATATTGTCTATGGCAGCCTGTCCTCCATTGGGTAAACCAACAAAGTCGTATTGTGTTTTAGTTTTATGATGACTGGGTGATAGATGGGAAATATGATCGGTTGCCCCGCTATCCACAATCCAATACAATGTGGAATGTGGATCGTGTTGTGCAAGATGGCAGGTGGATGTATATATACCTGTGGCATTTGCGAATGGTTGAGTTGTACCGTTCTTATTTCGAAGTAAGGCCAAGAGCTGATTGTACTCCTCAGTTGTGAACGTTGGAGTGGTAGTGGAGGTTGACGCCGTAGTTGTGGCTTGCAACTGAGGTGCTGCAACGTTGTGAGAGGTTGGGGTTGGACGTCTGTTCTTGGGCTGCACTTGCTTTCCATGCCATTTGTGACCTTCAGGAAAACCAATAAGAAAAAAACATCGCTCTACTGGATGTCCTCCTTCACAGTAGCTGCATTTGGATGTCTTGCGTGAATTAGGATTAGTGCTGCTCACACCATGATTTCCTTTTGGCGTCATTGTGCGACTTGTCTGCATGGCATAAGTGGCTGGTTCACGACGGCACGCCACATCCATTTGGCGTTCGTGTTGCAGGACTAACCCATGTGTTCTTCGTGTATCTGGAAGTGGATTCATCATCAAGATTGATCCTCGTATGGTTGAGTAATTTTCATTCAACCCCATTAAAAATTGCATGACTTTTTCTTTTTCCTCCCTTTCTGCACGCATTTGGGACCCCTCACATTCACAAGCAATTGGCTCCTGGTATGATGCCAATTCATCCCAAAGAGCTTTCATTTTTGTGTAGTAATCCGAAACGGACAATTGTCCCTGCCGTTGTTCGACAATCTCTTGTCGGATTTGATAGATCCTTGAATCGTTGCCTTGTGAGAATCGATCCTCAAGGTCCTTCCATGCTGCTGAGGCTGATTTGCAGTAAAGTATACTGCGTGCAATGTTGCCTTGCACAGATTGCCATATCCATGACAAGACCATGTCGTTGCATCTCTGCCAAGTTGGATACTCGGCACTGGTGACTGCGGGGCTCTTGATTGATCCATCAATGAACCCTAGTTTGTTCTTGGCGCTGAGAGCGATACGCATGGCATAGCTGAGTGCATTAACGTAAGAGTAATTCCATCACGGTAAGGATAGATGTAATACAACTAGTAGGAACATACTTCCGTACAATAGTAGAAGGTGTCGGAATCACCGGTGACATCTTCACTTGCCACGGATCGGCCCCCTAAAGAGCACAGCGCAAGCAGAAATGTGGTGGACCATCAACAGTTTATAAAACCTTTGTTTTTTTCGGAACATAATAACCCCCTCTTTGAAAATTCTGTATAGTTTCCCAAACCTTTGTTTTGAGAACATAATAGCTTCCCTCTTGGCCCCGAAGCAGAGGTACTAAACCTTTGGTGAATGCATGTATGATGAGCGGTAAAATACACATGAATCATGCCATCCACAGAGTTTCACAAATCTCAACATAATATAATTTCTTTATACTTAACTCATAAGTAAAAGCATGGCATGATAGAAAATAGTTTGCAAATCAACGTGAAAACTAACATAAATAATATAGGTTTCATAAAACAAAACCCCACTCCCTTATACGTAGTTGGGTGGCGTAGCCGCCTCGCTTGTTTGACCTCTGTACTCTTCGTGGTAAGTCTCACCTATGAGATATCATTATTGTAATGATTAAACTCATAAAGGTTACTAATTAAATTAATAATTAACACTTATTCTTGGATTTCGCTCAAATCGGAGGTCAGAAACACTACGAAAAATACCATACGTGCCCTTTGAGGTAGTATGCGTTGTGGCTTAATTCGCCTCGCGTTGAAGGAAGTCAAAAAACTAGTCCCGCTCGCCCCACGCGCGGCTCATGCGCGGTGCCTCGGCTCACTCATGGCTCACGCGTAGTCAATTGAGTCGGTCGGTCAAGCGAGTCGGTCAACTAACCGGCGTTAGTTGACGTCGTTAGGCCAACGGAAAAGTGCATTATCCTCGTTAAATCCTAACGGAATATTCCTAATGGCGTTAAATGAATATGCCTAGGCAATATTTTCGAATTTGGACCCGATTCTTGACGTCACGGTTCGTGAGGCCAGGCTCAAGCCGATTTGGACTAGTCATGGTGCAACTCGGGCGGTCGGCGGAGCCACCATCCTTGGCTGTCAACTACTTGGGAAACTAGGAAAAACTTCAAAATTTTATAACTAGCCATTTCTCAGCCATTTTACACGATCCACATGTCAAAATGAAGCTAAAGATAGTAGAATGAGATTGTACCTATTTGAAATTCAAAAGTGGTCGAAAATAGCTAGGAAATTGGCTTGAAGTCTCGGTTTACACCCGAGTCCGATCTACTTCAAGCTCTGACAAAACACACGATTTTAGTATGAAATTGATCTACTCAATGAGAGGAAGCTAATGGTGGTGGTTAGGAACCTCACCTTGGTCGGGATTTGCAAAGAGGCTTCATGAAAAGCTCGGTTCTTCGTGTGAGATTTCTATCAAACGGTGGGGAGTTTAGGCAATCGGCTTGCCGTTGAACCGGTGAGTTATGACGAACAAGATGGTGGTGGAGGTTTGGCTCGGTTCGAAGAAAATGGTGTGGTCACTATTTGACTATGGGGTGTGTTTCTACGGGAATGGAGAAGAAGAAAGTGACGGAGAGAGAAAAAGAAAAATATGAGGAAAAAGTGAGAAGAGAGCTTTGGGTTTCCAAAATTAGCAAGGAAAAGGGGTCCCAGGTGACACGTAGCAGAACACCCCAAAGCGGAAATAAATATTTAAATGAACGTAACTTTTCGTTACACATGGATTTTCGTCCTTTCGCGCTCACGCGCTCGTAGAGAAAGAGTACTACACGAATACAGTAAGTGAGAAGTCAAAATTTAAAAGAACTCAAGCGTCCCCCGTGGTTCACCACTTAGTCCGTTCGGGGGCATTTTCGACCATTTACCACTTTGAAATAAAATACAATCCAAATTAGGGATGGTCGTCACATAAAATATTAAATATTAAATGCAATTCGAGTTTTAAATCTACATGAAAGCATTAACAAGCAATGCATAATTAATAATTTTTATTACGGAAAAACAAAGGAAGGGCGGAAGTAAGCGCCCTTTGTCTATATTATTAAGGCAAAAGGCCTTAAGTTTAAATTTTCTACAAAATATCTAAAACACCCATTGTTACAAATTATAAAAAACAAAAAATAAAAAAATAAGGACATAATAATAAAAACATTAAAATGAGCGGGAAAGAGAGAGGATGACGAGAAAATGGTAAAACATTCAATAAACCCAATATTGCCCTTTGTTTCCTTCATAGTCAAAAACCAAAAAAGTTTAGAAAATGAGGACACGATTATGTTAACGAGATAAAGATAGAAGAGAAGTTAGCGAAAAGTTTGAGCGTGGGAGAAGGAGGATAAGAAGATGCGGTTGAGTTTTTATTCAAACTCCCTACCGAGCGGTTGCTTCTCCGGTTCCAATCTTGCCCAACCTGTTCCTTCCCTATTCTTTGAATTTCATTCCAATGGTGTCTTTCTACCACCATGCGAGCTTACAAAGAATTTGGCAAGATAGATGGGTAAAAGGGTTTCAGTTGTATACCATTACGGTTTTCGTATACACCCTTCATTTGTTTTCCACCTAATTTTCACCTCAAAATCATTACTTTGCGGTTTCACCCACGTATCGAGAATGGGAGGGCCCAGTTTGGTGGGTTGTTACGGTTGAATGAATTTTTGAAGGATAGGGTGATCTTGATTACTTAGTCACGGGTAAATTTTGTTAATTAACTCAAATTTAGTGTGTGCTACATCATACGTATTATTTTTAAGTCATCACCCATATTCCGAAAGAGTGAGCGTTAAAATGCCATCTGGATTTTCTTAATTTGTCTTTCATATTTTCATTATACTTTTCGCATTTTCAATTTTTAGTTTTGGATTAAATCGTTTTGTATCTTCTGTGTTGTATTTGCTCTGTCTTTTTTACGGTTTTAGATAAATATTACGCTTGCCTTTCTAGTAGTGCTTTTGGAAGAGCGAAGCTATGCGAGTCATGCACTCATATTCTCAGTCTTGTGCTTTGAATTATTTTTGTCTTTGTTTGGTTAATTATTTTCTCCCACTCTTACTTACTATAAGTCGTCGATTTTGATAGAGACTATATTTTGTTGGTTTTCTTGAAATTGAAACCGGTAGAAAAATTCATGAAATTTTCTTGAGAGTACAGCGTATGTGAGCGAGTATTATGAAATGCTCATTGTTTGTTTGATCTAATTCTCATCTTATGTTGTTTGTTCATTTGACTTTAGGTATTATGGAAATCTTTGGCATATCTTTGCGGTATCAGAAATTTGTTAGCACACATGATCAGAAATTTTATTTAATTACATTCTCAATTTTTTATCAAATTACATTCGCATTTGTTAGAATTGCCTTCTCTACATTCGTTTTCCTTTTGTGCTACGTAAGTGAAGGGAAATTTTCGGAAAACCAAGTTCATTTGAGCAACATCGTAGCATACGATTAACAATTAAAGGGCGGAATCATGCTTGTATGCACTCAAAAACAAAACTTTACCTAAGAAATTCAAAGCCTAGTAGATATGGTGAACCAAGACTCAATTCAAGAACCATTTGAGTTGTGAAATCATATACCTTTGTTAGTTCTCTTTTGCATAAGCAAAGGCTAATCACCCAAGGAGGGCGCTTCATTCCTTGCTTGGATGAGGATGGTTGAAGAGGATTCTCCAAGTTCCAAAATTGAGAACCTCTAAGTCTCCACACCAAGGAGTGCCTTGATGAAGATGAGTGCCCTGGGAAGAAGATTCTAGCTATTTTCCTCTAGGGTAGCCGGCCTCTTTGAGAGAAAGAGAACTTTCATTCTAAATCAATTCTCAAAAGAAAACCACTATGTTTGAAATGTTATAAGTTTCCTTTATAGCATACGCAACATCCGTTCAAAATTTAATTTATTTTATTCCCCGAAAGTGGGAAATGACGTTTTGCCCTTGGTTGACCTTTCGGTTGACTTTGCGTCGTAACTCGTACGACGCATTCCTGTATTTTCTTGACGTGCTCGTCGATACGGGTCGTAGACGCGAGCCGTACGTGGATCGGAGTCCGAACGAATGTTTTACGAGCGTTAGTTTGAGCGTTTCCCGTATTTCAAATTGGGCGATTTCGTTTTGTTTGGTACGGGGCTCATTTTTGCGGAGCCCGTGGCCTATCCAGTTGCAGGATTTTGCACCTTGCTGACCCGTGCTCCCCCCTTCTCTCTTGGTCTCTGCCGAGACCACACAAACACAAACCTCACAATTGCTCAAGCCACCCCGATGGCCTTTCCTCTAACCTTCACCCAGCGAGCCAAACCTTGACCAACATCATCTCTGTCACTCTACATCCAACCTCGATTTGAACCCGGCAACCGGGAAAACCCGGGGAACTTTGGTGTTTCAATTCTTGGTCGACTTGAAAACCCATTTTGGAGCTCAGGAAGCTCAAATGCATCACCAAATCATCTCACGGAGACCTTGGGAACCCAACCCAAGGTACGGAAGTCGAGTAACATCTGAAACTGAGAGGAACTCATTTTTGGCCGATTCTTCCTCCCCTCAATTTCAGGCCACTTCTGGCCAATTTTTTAGTCCCCCAAAATGGTACAATCTTGTTCCCCTCATCTCTAGCTTCATTTTGGTACTTGAATCGTCCAATTTGGACTTAAAACGAAAAGTTATGAAGCTTTGAAAAATTCCGAAAAGCAGGCCATTCCCAGTTAGGCAGCGGCGGCAGCGTCGAGCGGCCTCGCGCCGGACTGACCGGAAATTGGAAGGATGACGTCTTGGCTTGTCAGCGATGGCGTCGACAAGCGGTCAGAACCGGCGCTGGCGGCGTCGTGGCCCGGATTTGAGCCAAGCTCAGTTTGGCCGCCCAGTGGAGCCCAGCGATGGCCTTGCCTCGTGGAGCCGCGCGTGAGACAGCCATTGGAGCCGCGCGTGGAGCCGCGGCTTGGCGCGTTTGAGCCGCGCGTGAGGCGTAGGAGGTCAAATTCAATTGTTTTCACGGGCGACTCGTGACGACGTGTACTACCTCGGGGTAGTATGCATTTTAATTTTGAGGTGTTTTGGATCTCCAAATTGAGAGAAGCAAGGGATATGTGTAATTAATTTGTTAATTCGTTACCTTTTTGAGTTAATCATTGTACCGGAGGAAGTATCTCCTTTTGGATGGGCCTCAGGAGGACTCACGGGGCTACCCGGGACGAATTACTTCGACCAGGCTACCTGAGTGAGTGAGTGGGACTTTGTTTGATAAATGTATATATACGTATAGTTTTTCAACGCTTTCTTTAGCTGACAGCATAGTTGCATATCATTACGTTTGTTGGAGGTAGAACATTCGTATTATATTGCCATGCATGTTTTCATCTTTTGTTGCTCATCGGTAGATGTATACACCCTAGGTATTAGTACTCGGTCTTGTGGCAGGACTAGCCTTGACGTTTGGAGTAGTCCCTTTACCGGTACCGGCTACGCGGCTTTGGATCCATTGTGGGTACTAGCTGTTCTAGGTTGCACTAGGCAACTCGAACTTGTGTATTGCACTTTGTGCACCCCCGGGCGCTTAGCGTTAGACTCGCGTTGTAGTACTTAGCATATTTCTTTATACCTAGCTTGTTCCTTGTGGGATTTAGCCCCTTGGGCATGTGTGTTTACATATGGGTGAGCAAAATCGGTAAAAAAAGATTTATCGGGGAGTGGAATGTTTTAATGATAGTATTTTATGAGGTTCATGCCTACGGGCATGACGTATTTTCTCAAACTATACTTGTTTTCAACGAGGGGTTACTAGACTTTTGAAAACAACGATTTTGTCAAACTTTTGCTTTTTGACCCACTCCGTTTTATGTTTACTTTCAGGTTAGTTGGGCAGGAGCCTTGCGGCGTCAATAGCGCGGTGGTATGACAATGTAGGGATTTTCTACGTTTGTAGTAACTTTGTATTCCTTACTCTACTCGCGGTGTATTCTTTTAATTCTTAGCCCGCACTTTCCGTGCACTCACGACTCTTGTTTAATTCAATTTTCCTTATTTATTAGAATTTTCTAAATGGCTTTCGTCACTAGCAGCGTGTCAACCGGCCTTCCGACACGGCGTGTTCGAGGTCGGGATGTGTCGGCATCCCCACAATGTAGTGGCAAACCACAGTCAAAGCCCAAGTTTGCTACACATTCTCTAAATGGCGGCCATGTGGGTTCAATGGGCTGTTTGGGCCTTATGTTTCATTAGTCATTAAGTTGTCATACAACTTAAGTCAATGGAGAAACGACGTTCGAAGCCCATTGGGCCTTGAGCCCAAAACCTTGAGGTCTTTAACAAACTTATTCGTTTGATTAATTAACATATTAATTAATCCTTGCCATAAATAATTACCATCTAATTATCCTTACTCATCTCCATTATTTCATCAATCTCTACCTTACAGTTATACGATCCATTAGGTTCCTTTTAGCGAGGGCGGTGGAGGATTAGAACTCTTTCCAAATCAATTGTGAATTGAAACATACTTTCAATTCTCCCTTTTAGTGATTATACACCTTTAGGGCTTCCCTGAGCCATGAGTGACACCTAGCGGTATGTCATGGCTACCCCGAGCCCCAATCGGAAGAGGTGGAGAACCTATTATGTTTAGGATTGCATGCAATATGGTCTTTCTCTAATACAATACTCTCGATCACATTGTTTTGGTTTGATAGTTTATTCATGTCTACTATCTGTTGGAAATGTGCCCTAAAACCAATCATATGATGATACTTTACGGACATTTCAATTTGTTAAACTAATTTCGTTTAATATAAAGGGCAAAGGTTATTGTTTAAAGTAGTCTCCTTATAAATGTTATATGCTTAAACAATAAGTCCAGGAATATATGTGCTTAGTACATGTTATATCTTCTCTCGAGGGAGAGTGACTAGTCTCGAGTCATTGGTGTAACTTCACAGATAAACCATGTGAATTGCTCAATATAGAATGAGTCCAGACACGATCAACGAGGAGTTCTCATACCTCATGTCACATGAGAACTCATGGTTGGGATAATGCAAAGTAGTCCCTGCTTTGACTTGAGGCATCCTCAGTTTGTCTTGTGGTTAGGTCCTTGATCTTTGAGCGTGTCCAAAGTCACCCCGTCGAGAGGGTGTCCACGGCATAGTTGGGGTTAAGCCACTTAGCCGGAGGCAAGTGAATGCGCAACAAGGGATCTCTAACCTTCAAACCGTTTTTGAGAGGAGAATACTCTAAGATATGATTAGAATCTCGCGAGAGTATGAATGAGATTTAGGAAGTTGTTCCAAATCATATTCAATGTAATCATATAAGTATTGGAATCACATTGGATAGTAGACATGAATAAACTATCAAACCAAACAATGTGGTGAGTATTGTATTAGAGAAAGAGTAGTATTTGCATTGCAATCCTAAGGCGAATAGGTTCTCCACCTCTTACGGGTAGCTTGGTGGCCATGACATCTTGCCCCAGGTGTCACACTCATGGTTTGTGGAAGCCCTAGGGTACTGTAAATCACTAAAGGGAGAATTGAAAGTATGTTTCAATTCACAATCGATCTGAATGAGTTCTAATCGCCTTGCCTTGCTAAAAGGAACCTAATGGATCGTACCTCTTAGAGTAAGGTAAGTTTGATGAAATAATGGAGATGAGTAAGGGGAATAATTAAATGGTTTAATTATTTATGGCAGGGGGGATTAATTAATATGTTAATTAATCAAACAAATAAGTTCGTTAAAAAGACATCGGGTTAGTTTGGGCCTGCGAGGCCCAATGGGCTTGAACGTCAAGCCCATTGACTTAAGTTGTATGACAGCAATGACCTGCTGTGAATCATTAGGGCCCAAACAGCCCATTGAACCAATATGGCCGGCCATTGAGAGATGTGTAGCAAACTTGCTTTAATTGCAAGTTTGCCACTACAATATGAAATGCTATAAAGGAAACTTTATAACTTTTTCAACTTAGAGGTTTCTTTTGAAAGGATGAGCATGAAAATGCTCTCTTCTCTCAAAGCCGGCTCCCTAGAGGAAAATGGCCCAGCAATCTTCTTCCTCCCTAGGGCACTCATCTTCTCTCATCAAGGCTCTCCTTGGTGTGGAAACTTAGGAGTTCTCTATTTTGGGAACTTGGAGAAACCTATTCATCCATCCTCATCCAAGCAAGGAATGAAAGGCCCTCTCCATGGGTGATTAGCCTTTATGCAAGGAGGAATCAACAAGGTATATGATTTCCTTACTCAGAATTGTTCTTGAGTTTTAATCGTGGTTCACCATATCTGCTAAGGCTTTGAAGTTCTTGGGTAAAGTTTTGTTTTGAGTGCATACAAGCATGATTCCGTAATTAATTGTTAATTGCATGCTAATGATGTTGCTCAAATGAACTTGGTTTACGAAAATTTCCCTTGAAGTGGTATCGAGCCTAGGTCTAGTAGATGGTGAATCCTTTTAAGGTTTTGTGATTTCATAGTTTGTGATTTGAATGTTGTAATTTATTTACAAGCTTTATTCTTGCTTCTTTTGAATGTAAATTTTGTTAGAGAATTTGCCATCTCAAATGTTGTAGATGTGGATTCTGACATGAATTTTCAGATAAAATTTGGTGCCATATTTTGGGAAATTCGGCCAAATCCAAGGGTTGGATTTTGGGTTCTTGTTTGTCTTGTTAAAATGGTTTTAAAGTAGCATTAGGAACCCCTAAGTGCCCTATTATGGTAATATGTTATTTCCCTTATGAACAGCATTTTGGGAGTGTTTTTGGGTGAAAAATGTTCATGGAACTCTTGTGGGTTTTCATGAATGTTCTTCATTGCATTCTTGAAATGTTCTTGGCAAGACAAAAATTTTGGTGGTTTTGATTCAAATTGTTTGTTGCTTTTCAAAAGTTTTGGTTTGTTTTTTGATTGGTGATGGATGATTTATGTTTTGTGATTGAAAAATTTTCAACCCATTCCAATCACCTTACAGCCCTTACCAATCAAACTTACAAACCTTACCATTCACTATTCAAACCATACCTTGTCTTCCCTTAACAATTTCCACTTCTTTTGCAAAGATTTTTGACCAACTCTCTCTCAAAACCGGCCACCCCAATAGAGTGGGGTATTTTTGGGGCTTTTGTACGGTACGCTTAAAGTTTTGATACTTTGTGTATTTGCACTTTGACGAGAAAGTTTACGTTTTACGTAAAGGCCACAAAAAAATCACTAAAGAGGCAAATTGTTTCATTCCTTTAATGAAGTTTTTATTGTTTGTTGAAATTTTGGGTTCTAGTTGTAATTACATGAAGTATTGGACTTGTGTGTTTTTACAAAGTGACCCCAAAAGTTTATGTTTTTGCAATATGGCCCAATAGTTGAGGTTATTGCATTTTGGCCCCAAATTAGTTGAGAACAAAATGGTTTGTCTCTTTAAATGAGAATTGGATTTTCATTTCATTTAGCTCCATTTAAATCAATTCTATGGATACAAAAACCAAATGAAAATGTTTGCATTCATCTTTGATTAATTAAGCGTTGATTAATTGAAAGGGTGATTATGAACCTAAGCCTACGATAATTGAGCTATGTGAAGGCCGTCTCAAATTTGTTTGAACCATGGGAATGTGTAGATTAGATTTTGGTTGTAATTTGATATGATCAAATGTTGTAAAAGAGCATAAGCTCTTCTTTACTTTAGTACTCCTTTCTTGTTTATTTGTTGTCATGAAGTGGAGTAGTTGGGGTCCAATGCCCAATAAGACAACACGCCTTAATGTGATTAAACGTATAGCAAATCCAATCAGCATCCCTAGACCGAGATCCAACACTAGGCTCGTGTTGGATCAAATCAGGTTCATAGTCATCCTAAGGCCCTAAGGCAACTATATAGTCCATCAATGAATGCAAATCTTATGTTAGTAGTACCATATATTCTTGCTTTAAAAACCGTTTTACAAGCTAAGCGGGAGTATTATATACTACTAAATCAATCAAATGGACCAATAGTTGTAATAGGACCAAATTATTTTAATAAGATTATTAAAATGATTGCTTATATATATGATGAGACCTAAAAACCCTCAGCAAACCATTATTAAGTTGACAAGCAGTCGATTGAGAACTCTTGTGGCATGAAACTCATGGTATGAAATATAATGTTATATTTAATACTTGGTACTCCCACTATATGAGAAATACAAAAATGCATTTTTGCAGAGAGCTATGCATTACGTCAACATAAGGCTAGAATAAGAATGATCAACATCATATCATTATAGGGTTGTTACCAGATTACCTTGAACTTGCATGGGATGGAAACTATTAACTAAGTGCAATGGTGCCAACATCATATCATTGTGAGGCATCATTCTCTAGAATAAATAAGATGGGTACTTTGATGATGTAAATGGTAAGTGTACTCTCTCATTATTATTAATGCTAGCCAACATCATATCATTGTGAGGTGGGCATGGTAATAGTGGGCCTCCCTTTCTAAGAGTTTCCTCCAAAACTCTCGAATTCCGATGAGGGATATGGAGTGGTAAAATGGTGGGTGATGCTATTTGATTTAAAGACCTTGGATCAATAAACAAAATCAATCAATTTATATTCGTTATGTATTTATTTTACCGATATATTTGCAAACCCTATTTGCAAACGCTATCCAATACTTGACAAACAAAAGCCGAAAGCCTTGGATTTCCGGACTTGGTACCACAATCCCATAGATTGTCTTGAATGGATTGTATATGTACTAAGTAGTCTCATTCTCACAATCTTCTAATAATAACGTATCATTGGAAGAACATATTGAAATAAGTCTATCATAAAGAGAACAACTTTTAATAGTTGGAAATTATGTTTAGAACATATTGGTTGTTTGACAAAAATAGTCCATAAACATGGACTTATAATGAATTTTTGAATCATTGAATGTTGCGGTGTTAAACCACTTGGAGACGGAAACATGGCAAGGACTTCACCTTTGAGTCCCTATCAAATGGTTCATTAAGTTTATTGTAAACTATATAGTGAACAATAACCGCACTCTCCAAAATCGTTTGATGTGTATAACACATTTGAAATAAGTTTCAAGAGAGATAGTGGGAGTTTACAGGGACCATGACTATTGTAGTCAATGGAGAAGTCAAATGAAGAAGGCAAATTAACTCCAAGGGAACAAACTTTCTTTAGGAAAGGATGGACGATGGGAGGGTATTTGCAAGTAATGACTTGCAAGTGTCAAGAACACATCTTTCGAAGGTGTTGTAAATGTTCTTGAACAATTAAAGACGGTTGGTTCTTATACTTGAATTTTTATTACGCTTATTTGACTATGTTTTACAATCGTTGTAAAAGTGTGGCAAATAGAGAAGTAGAAGATTAATGAGAGAACGAGGAAAGTACTTCACATTCGGAACGTGAATCAAATATAGATCTGCGAAAACGAGATAGTACCCCACTTCCTCATATGAACTACCAAATGATTGGATTATTGTAATCTAATAGAATGTCTCTATAGTAGAGATGATATGGTAGTGTTAGCGTTTAGAATGGAGCGATGCCAAAACCCAAAAGGTTACAAGGAAGTGACTAATCCCAACCCAGATTGTGACACCTCTAAAAGCATAAATTACGAGTTGGTCATAGATGGATGCTTTGGATCGTTGAATCCGAATCCAATGCCTTCTTGTTAAAATTGTATAGAGGCGAAATGTTCGAATCTTTATTCTTTTGGAAAGAATAAAGAATCACAAAGTTGTTGAGGTTAATTCACTTAGATGTTAGTGGCACATGACCACAACATAATACTACTCATATTATATGACATTCACCGAAGATCGCTCTCGGTTGGACTATCGTGTATTTTGAATTAACACAAGTCAAATACTTTGCAAAAGGTTTCAAAGAATTCAAGAATGTAAGTTGATGAGTAAGAAATCTAAAGTATTTACCTCCTTAGATTTGATCCAAGGAAATATAACACTTTAGAAGAGTTTTCCTTGAAAGATATCAAGGAAAAATTAGCATCATAAGATAATAGTTTTCTCCATTAGGAGGAAGAACGAACTCGAATAAGATTTGGTTCGTTGGACAGATTATCAAATACCCATTTATAGGATATATATATATATAGACTTCTAAGACAATACGATTGTCAATTAGAATATCTTCCAAAGTTTTCATGACTTCATAAGATGTAGTTGGAAAGAAAGACAAGTCTTAAGCATGTTAAGATTTGGGGTTGTGCTCTAATGAGCAATATTGTTTGAGAATAATCTTGTGGGATATCCTTAAATTAACCTTTCTATCACTTCTATTAACCAACTAACAAATGTTGTTTTATTTGGGTAGTTCATTAACAATCCTACACTAGGATTTGCCTAAGATAGAGCAAGTGAACGAGAAAATAGAATTCAAAGAATAGGTTCTTTGAGAGACAAGATGATAATCAACAATTATAACAACCAACACCAATAGCTCAAAGTAGTCAGAAGGATTTGAAAACCGTCTCGATTGAATGGTTTGAACTTTATGACTATGTCATAGAGTTACACCTCTTAATTCGAAAGAAATAAGAATGAAAATCCTTATGATTACATTGAGTGTGTATACGACATATACTCAAGGGAATGGTATAATACCATTTGGCGAAATAATGAAACCCACATAGCTAATTGGTAGCTTAAGGTGACTACAATCCAACGAGATTGGTTGACTTGGAAGAAACCATCTTTGATGTAGTCTTGGTTTCTATTAATTCGAAGATTGTTAGCTTCAACTTAGATGATTTAATGTTTGGACATATGGGTTTCCAAAACCATTATCAAGATTGTCTTGATAATATGTCTAAGCAAAATGCTACAGAATAAAAGTTGTAGAGATTCATCCATCATGAATCTTAACAAGCTAGTGGGAGCTATAAGCAACTTTATGAGAGTCAAATCGTTTGATTTCTCATAAAGATGTAAAATGAATCTTTTGTCTACTAGTTTTACAAGATTAGTGGGAGTTAATAATATTTCTAAATTTGAACATATATATGATATATATTAATTTTGGAAATGAAAGAAATTCTTCTTCATTAAAGTTATGACTTTAAACAAATGTATATGGGAGACATAGTCTATAAACATGGAATGAAATCTATAATGATAGATTTCGGGATATAATTGGATATCAATCCTAATGATAGACGAGATGCTAGGAAGTTTCTCATATGATAAGCTTCAAATAGAAGGACAACTCTAGTAAGACTAGGAGATTGCTCTTTTCAAAGGAACGTACCCTTTTGACTCCCAAAGAAATAATGCGTAAATAGGAATCCTTTATGCATACGCAAAGGTGATTTATGTATTTCATATTGTATGAAAAACGTTGATATAAGTTGTACCTAGAACGGTACGAGACGATGTATTACAAGCCCAGGATCGAGAACCATGGCAGGCGCCCGAGTGAATCCTTAAGTATTTAAGAAACACTAAGGGATGGATTCCTCAAGAATGAGGAAGAATTAGAGGAAATAACGCCAATGGAAGCGTAAATGTATTAGATTATGAATCTAATCCATCATAGAATATCTCTTTATTATGACTAAAGAGATATTTGGAGTGCAAGAAGCTACATTAAAAGTAATGACTTTAGTGTGTTTCATCATGCATGCAAATATATAGCCATATTGAAGCTAACAGCATTGTTGTTTGGATGGGAAAGTTCATTTATAGGCTTTCTATTCGGTTCCAGCCGGAAAGTGTCTTTAGTGTGCCGACACTACGACACTAATGGGGCGATAGCTCAAGCCAAGGAATCAAGGTCTCATCAAGATCCGAACTCAAATGAGGGGCGGAGCCATGATTAAGAATCATGTATAATGGTGAAGTACGTTAATCTCAGGTTGCTTCTATGCCAAATATCTCCAAATCATACTGTTGACTATTTTATTTCCTTTAACACTCCCCCTCAAGTTGGAGTGTGGATGTCAATGACACCCAACTTGCTAAGATGAGAATGGAAGGCCGGTGCTCTTAACGGCTTCGTAAATATGTCAGCTATCTGGTTCCCCGTTTGCACATGAGCGGTCTTGACTTCCCCTCTTTGAATCTTTTCACGAACCGTGTGACAGTCCAGTTCTATATGTTTGGTCCGCTCATGGTATACCGGATTGGCTGCAATATGTAGAGCAGCTTGATTGTCACAGAACAGTTTTGCTGGTTCAGGATGATGTACGCACAGATCCTTCAACAAGAATCTGAGCCAAGTAAGCTCACAAGTGATTGCAGCCATGGAGCGATATTCGGCCTCTGCCGAAGATCTTGCGACCGTAACTTGCTTTTTACTCTTCCATGATATAAGTGATTTTCCAAGGAAAATACAAAAGCCTGTCACTGATCGACGTGTGATTGGACATCGAGCCCAATCCGCATCACAGTAGCCGATTAAATCAAGTTGGCTTCCTGAAGAGAACAGTAGACCTTGTCCTGGTGCTTCCTTTAGATATTGCAGGAGACGATGAGCTGCCTTAAGATGATGAAGCTTGGGTTCTTGCATGAACTGACTGAGAGTGTTCACTGAATACGTAATCTCTGGTCTTGTGATTGTAAGGTAGATCAATTTTCCAATCAAACGTCGATACTTAGTTGGATCTTTAAGTGCATCACTGCCTGTTGTTGTCAACACCAAGTCTGGTTCCATAGGTACCTTGGCAGGCTTTGCTCCGAGTAGTCCAGCTTCCTCCAGTATATCTAGGGTGTACTTACGTTGACAAATAGAAATTCCGGCTTTAGAACGTGCAACTTCTACGCCAAGGAAGTATTTTAATGGTCCAAGATCCTTAATGCGGAAGCAACTGCTGAGGAATTTCTTGAGATCACTAATGGAGGCCTCATCATTCCCTGTAATAATCATGTCGTCAACGTAAAGTAATACAATGGTGATGGAATTTTTTCGAACCTGTGTAAACAATGAATAATCAGCATGGGACTGTTGAAAACCAATCTCTTGAATGGCATATGAGAATCGTTGAAACCAGCTGCGCGAGGCCTGTTTGAGTCCGTATAAGGACTTGTGAAGTCGACAAACCATGGTCTCCCCCTGTCGACGATAACCAGGAGGTGGGAGCATATAAACTTCCTCATGGAGATCGCCATGAAGGAAGGCATTTTGCACATCCATCTGATGTAAAGACCAATTACGAACCGCAGCAACAGTCAAAAGGCAACGGACAGTGATAAGTTTAGCAACGGGGGCGAATGTCTCCTTATAGTCGATGCCCTCGCGTTGTGTAAACCCTTTGGCGACTAGGCGAGCTTTGTACCGTTCGATGGTACCATCAGAACGATACTTGATCTTGAAGATCCATTTGCAGCCAATAGGACGTTGGTGAGGGGGCAACGGAACCATGGTCCAGGTTTGGTTGTCTTCGAGGGCCTGAATTTCTCATTGCATGGCGGCAAGCCACTTAGGATCATGACGAGCCTGGTCATAAGAAGTTGGTTCGACCAGATGAGAGATATTGTGCACAAAAGATGAGTGAGCATGTGATAACCGAGAGTAAGAGACATACCGTTGAAGTGGATATCGTGTACCAGACATGGAGGAAGAGGCAGCGCTGGGTGCAAGCAAAGCAGCATGATGAGTGTGGTAGTCGCTGAGATAAGCAGGGAGGTGTTTAGGGCGGTCGGAGCGACGGAGGAGGGGAGGGGTAGAAGTAGGAGAGGGTGTGGGTGGTGGGAGAGTGGCTAGTGAAGGAGAAGTGGTGGGGTCTGGAGGGTGGTGGGGAAGAGGTAGTGAATCGGAGAGGATGGGTGGGAGGTGGTCATCATGAGGAAGGGGTAAGACAGGAGAGTCCAGTTGAGATTCTGGGGGGGAGGTGGCAAAAGGGAAAATGTGCTCGTGGAAGATAACATCACGAGAGGTGAAGACCTTCTTGCTATCGAGGTCGTAGACACGATAACCCTTTTGGCCGAGTGGGTAACCAAGAAAGCAACATCGTCGTGCACGTACATCAAACTTGTGCGAGGGAGTAAGGTTGGTTGCATAACTCAAACACCCAAAAACCCGAAGATGAGAATAGTCTGGGGAGGTGCCGTGTAAATGTTCGTAGGGTGATTTGTGGGAAAGTAATGGTGTAGGGAGACGATTTATGAGGTAACAGGCTGTCTGGATACTCTCCCCCCCAAAACTGCAAAGGGAGGTTGGCTTGAAAACGTAATGCACGACCGACATTCAAAAGGTGGCGGTGTTTGCGTTCAACTACCCCATTTTGTTGAGGGGTGTGTGCACAAGTATGTTGAAAAATGGTGCCATGAGTGTCCAAGAAAGTACGCATGGCGACAAATTCTCCCCCATTATCAGTACGCAGAGTTTTAATGTCTCGATTAAATTGTGTTTTGACCCAAGAAAAGAAAGACTGCAATAAGCCTTGTGTATCCGATTTGAAACGCATTAAATGTACCCAAGTGAATCGAGTAAAATCATCTACAATGGTAAGGAAATATCGTGCGCCGGAGTGTGTATGAACTTTGTGCGGTCCCCAGATATCACAGTGAATCAAATCAAAAGGCGCAACTGATTTTATTGAACTGGAAACAAAAGACAATCGAGTTTGCTTTGCTAAAGGGCAAACATCACAAACATGGTGAGAATCAAATATGATTTCAGGGATGGTCTGGGATAGAGAGTGGAGAGGGCCTGATGATGGGTGTCCAAGGCGTTGGTGCCAGAGTCCTGAGGTACGGTTAACATTGTTACAACCCGTCCCAAAATTTATGTGAAATGACCAAAATACCCCTAGGGTCAAAGTTGACTTTTGTTGACTTTTTCGGGACGACTTGTGAAAATTATTTTCTTTACATATTCTCGAAGTACTCGTCGATACGAACGCGTGGGCGCAAGCGGAACTCAATTTGGAGTTCAAACGAACATTTTATGAAGCTTTAAAGTGTGGGGGCATTTTGGTAATTTGCCACTCCGTGTTGAAAATTAGGGTTTTGGCAGTTTGTGGCTGACTGCACAGCAGCCAACCCATTTCCCCAGTTTTGCTGCACGTTCATTCTCTTTCTCTCCCATTTTCTCTCAAAGCCAAAATACGAACCGAAGAACCCTAATCCTTGTTGAATCACAAAACCATCAAACCGTCGCCCAAAATTCATACCAACGTGATCCTCTCGTCATTTTGGACGGGACTGTGATCTTGGAATCTTCAAACTCGAACCCGTTCGTTCAAACCGAAGTCGGAACGGAATAGGCGAACTGTTCATCGACTTTCTGTACAATCCGGACCAAGGTAAGCCTCGAGACCATTACCATTGGCTTTGTTGGATTGAGTAGGTTCAATTTCATATAAAGTACGTAAATTTTGGTGCAGTATCGAAGGAGAACGGAATTAGGGTTTCCCGAAGCTTTCCGGCCAATTTCAGGCCATCTCCGGCCACTTTTCCGGCCTCAAATAGGTATAAAAATATTCTACTCCTCAATACCTTCAATTTGATATATGGCACGTCAATTTTGGACAAAGAATGAAGAAGATACGAATTTTTGAAGTTTTGGATTAATTTCGGAAAATTCCCAGAAATTCCGGCGAACCAGACGGCGGCGGACGGCGGCCGGCGGCGGAGCTCCGGCGACCGGCGAGAGGAAGGAGGAGAGGGAATATTCCGTTAACGGTAACAGAATATTCCTAACGGCAGGGGAATATTCCTAACGGCGAAGGTATATTCCGTTAACTTTAACGGTGCTGACGTCAGCAGGCGCGTGGGGCGCGTGGCTGACGTCAGCAGCGCGTGGGGGTGACGTCAGCAAGGCGCGTGGGGCGCGTGACGCGCGTGGGGGACACGCGCCAGCGCGTGGGACCACGTGCCAGCGCGTGGCGACACGTGCCAGCGCGTGGGACCACGTGCCAGCGCGTGAAGCCACTCGCCGGCGCGTGGCCGGCGCGTGGGATGGTTTTCCGGCGCGTGTGGGCGCGTCCGGGGGTTTCCCGGCGCGTGCCGGCGCGTGCAGGCGCGTGGGGAGGTTTCCCGGCGCGTGGAGGGGTTTTCCGACCGTTTCCCGGCGCGTGGCGGCGCGTGCGGCGGCGCACGGCGGCGCCGGCGGCGGTGGACGGCGGCGGTAGGGTTTTCGGGCTCCGGAAATCGTTTTTCGAGCCCGTTTTCGCTACAACATTCATATTTTTGGGGGGATTCTTTTAAGCCCTATTTTTTATTTATTTTTAGGGAAAGTCTAATTTATTCCCTAACTCTAAATAGGTAATTCTTCGGCTCCGCACACCCAGGAGGACAACGACGGGGGAGATTTCACTCCCGAATACCTGTGAGTGGACATTTACTTTATAAAATGGTTTCTATGATATTGAATGAGTATGTTTATGATTATATATGGTTTTAAAATGGCTTTTAAAGCATGTTTACTTATATATATTTATTTATAAATATATATACTTAATAAATATGAATTGTGCTACCCAAGTGATTTATTTAGGGTAAATTTATATTAAATGGATTATTTTGGTGATTTGAGATAATTTATCTTCTATGATTATATAGTATAAAATGGTTTATACTATGATATTTCTCTTGCATAAATACGAATTGATATTTTATTATATGGTTTTGGGAGAATGATTATTTATGCAATATTTGATGTATGGGATTTATAAATGGGATTTTGGTTCCTATTTACATATGAGTATGTATATATGTTTTCAAACACACTAGGTATGCTTTCACTACGTTGTAGTACCGTTCTCATGGCCATTAGGACAGTTCTCACATGTATGGGTCACACGCACTGTACTCCAGGGGTATTGTCCGGTAAATACCTTAGTGCAAGCTTGTCTTACGTTTATTGTTGTTGTTTATGGGGAAAAGGCCCCACTGCGTAATGACTCGGGTGTGACGCGCTGCGGCGCCAGGACTTACATGTGTGTGGTACTAGGAGTACAAATTATTGATTAACATATTGGACTTGTACGGTGATTGAGAGGCTGTTCCTCAACCCGTGCATGTGTGATTGCGCATATACCCTGTGTTGGTTTTCTGTACTTTATTATTGATATATACGATGAAAGGACTATTGGAAATATGTTTCGCTATCTACGGATATTGTATAATGACATACGTTTTCAGATATATTTCTTAAGTACGTTTTGGTTACATTTTATGATAGTATGATTTTACTATTATACTGGATTTTCAAACAGGGGGTTAGTACTTTGAAAAGAGAAAGGTTTGCGAAAACTTTGATTTTTGTCCACTCACACCTTTTGTTTTTGCGCCCCCTTCAGGTCATAGTGACACTGCTTCTGGCGAAGTCGAGGATACGTGGCAGCTCTGATCAGATATCCCAACCATGTAGGGATTTATCTTTCTGTCATTCAGTTTCTATAATAATATCCATCCCTGTTATGGATAGAGATTTTAGGAGCTTGACTCTCTATTATATTTCCGCTGTTTCAAATTAGTACGCTCTGAACCATATGCATATTGACATTGAATTCCGCAACGTTATTTACAATTTAATTTCATTTTCACAAGTGTTGTCATGCATTTAATGGCTTCGTCACTTTCGAGTGTCGGCCAGCACGCTCGCACTCGGTATCCACGTGGGTATCGAGGGTGGGGTGTGTCAAACATGGTGGGCAAGGTAGGGATTGTGGCTTGGTGTCAGGTAGTAGAGACCATTAAATTGCTTGCCCAGGCCAATCGTCCTCTTCGTATCCATGTCCTGCACGACACAAAAATCCGGATAAAAGATCACAATGCAGTTCAAAGCCCTAGTTATTTTGCTCACAGATAACAAGTTCACATGGAATTTAGGCACATGTAAAACGCCCTCGAGAGATATCTCTGGTGATAAGTTAACAGATCCAATACTGTCTATGGCAGCCTGTCCTCCATTGGGTAAACCAACAAAGTCGTATTGTGTTTTAGTTTTATGATGACTGGGTGATAGATGGGAAATATGATCGGTTGCCCCGCTATCCACAATCCAATACAATGTGGAATGTGGATCGTGTTGTGCAAGATGGCAGGTGGATGTATATATACCTGTGGCATTTGCGAATGGTTGAGTTGTACCGTTCTTATTTCGAAGTAAGGCCAAGAGCTGATTGTACTCCTCAGTTGTGAACGTTGGAGTGGTAGTGGAGGTTGACGCCGTAGTTGTGGCTTGCAACTGAGGTGCTGCAACGTTGTGAGAGGTTGGGGTTGGACGTCTGTTCTTGGGCTGCACTTGCTTTCCATGCCATTTGTGACCTTCAGGAAAACCAATAAGAAAAAAGCATCGCTCTACTGGATGTCCTCCTTCACAGTAGCTGCATTTGGATGTCTTGCGTGAATTAGGATTAGTGCTGCTCACACCATGATTTCCTTTTGGCGTCATTGTGCGACTTGTCTGCATGGCATAAGTGGCTGGTTCACGACGGCACGCCACATCCATTTGGCGTTCGTGTTGCAGGACTAACCCATGTGTTCTTCGTGTATCTGGAAGTGGATTCATCATCAAGATTGATCCTCGTATGGTTGAGTAATTTTCATTCAACCCCATTAAAAATTGCATGACTTTTTCTTTTTCCTCCCTTTCTGCACGCATTTGGGACCCCTCACATTCACAAGCAATTGGCTCCTGGTATGATGCCAATTCATCCCAAAGAGCTTTCATTTTTGTGTAGTAATCCGAAACGGACAATTGTCCCTGCCGTTGTTCGACAATCTCTTGTCGGATTTGATAGATCCTTGAATCGTTGCCTTGTGAGAATCGATCCTCAAGGTCCTTCCATGCTGCTGAGGCTGATTTGCAGTAAAGTATACTGCGTGCAATGTTGCCTTGCACAGATTGCCATATCCATGACAAGACCATGTCGTTGCATCTCTGCCAAGTTGGATACTCGGCACTGGTGACTGCGGGGCTCTTGATTGATCCATCAATGAACCCTAGTTTGTTCTTGGCGCTGAGAGCGATACGCATAGAGCGGCTCCACTGTCCATAGTTGTGTCCATCAAGTAGCTGTGAGACTAAAACAAGGTTTGGTGAATCTGAATGGTGTATGACAAGATGATCAGATGCATGTGGCATCCTCGTCGTTGGTTTTTCGTTGCTCATGTTGGCCGTGGTTGGTGGAAAGAATTAGGGTAGTGTTTGCGGCGGAAGTGTGATGAGAGTCACCAAGATCGGTGCTCTGATGCCATATTGAATTGTGGTGTGAAAGCATTTCTCTGTATTGCACAATCTAAAGGTATACAATAGCATACATTTATACAAGGATGTAAAGCTATTCTAGGTAAACTATAGCTGATTCTATGCCATTACAATCTTCCTATAATCTCTCCAAATATCTCCAAATCATACTGTTGACTATTTTATTTCCTTTAACATTATTCACCTAATTAATCTCTGTAGTTGGATTTAAAAAAATTGAATTTCAACTTGCTCCAAATTGTGACACGATGTCCTAGCAGTAACTTTCGAGAATTTTAAAACATTTTTTAATTTATAAAGAATTAATATCAGCGGATTGATCGAGATCAACGGTTGATATTAATCTTTTATTACAATGCAGATTTGCGAGATCAGCGGCCCCGAATTAAAGAGCCCCGTTTGAGATCGCACGGTCCAAAGCCATTGGCTTTGATAACAATTGAAGTAGTAAATGACGACCCAGCCCACGTGAGCCTTGTCGAGACGCGCCTATTTCAGCGCGTGTAATGCCACCGCGCAGTGTAAAAATATAAAATACTTGGTTGGCCTTGACTGGCGTCGCCTCCCGGTAACTCGGGTACATCAATTTTCAGCGGGCTCTTGCGCTTTGCGCGCAGCATTGCTCCCAGAGCTCCTTCCATGCTCAGCTTGACATGTCGATCCCCAAATAGTTAGGCCTCCCCACACAGGAGCAATCTGTTTGAGTTTGAGCCCTACAATATGTGTTTGGTAAACCCGAGGGAAAAAGTGTTGTTTTTTCAAAGTACGGTGGTTGGTAGTAGAAAAGGTAGGCAGTCTACATCCACACTTCTCAACAAAAATTCTTGAGAATCTTGTAAATTACCCATGCTCCAGGGATATACCAAGAAAGTCCAGCTTCTCAAAGCCACTTATTCTCAAAGCATGCGAAGCTACGGTATCGATTTAATGAAATTTTCTAAAATCCAATAATGCCCTCACATTTTACAAAATGCGAAGCTACGATGTATCGGTTGTAGTAGAGATTATAACTGAGACCATCCTTCGATTCCTTCCCATCTCACCATACCAGCGCATGTCGTCAGGCCACCATTCCACTGCCATTTGCCACACCCTGGCTACCACCCACGTCGGGCCCCGACCACCACACCACTACCACCCCTCGCGCCCGGACCCTCGGCTTAGTCCTCAAATCCAGCCCCACCTCTTTACTCCCTAGATGCAAGCCTACATCCTTACGGACAATCAAGTTTTCTCCGAGTGGTAGTGAGGTCTAGGTTTCGAGGTCAGGACATTGGGCGAGTCGATTGGCATATGAGGTGTCAGTGTGGATTTAGCGTCGAATCGGTTTGTCAGTACATTGTCACGGCGAGAATCATTTGGAATAGAGATGAGGAGGAAAGAGAGAGAGAGATTGTGGGTGGTTGAGCTTGTCGTCGAGGAAATCTTTGGTGTTGGCATGTTAGGAAGAGGTGGAGTGGGGTGTGGGGAAGTTGTTAGTATACATTACCTTTTTTTTAAGATTTTATTGTTTCTCAAAATGATTTTTGAGTGTTTTAATTGAAATGATTTTCAAAATTAAGATAAATGTTTGATATTAATTCTTTAAGTTAAGTGAAAATTTAAGATAAATTTTTTAAAATAATGTATTTTAGTCGTGCACATATTCAAAACACTTCTACATAAACTTACCAAACAACACGAAACTTTACTTTTTATGCTCTAAAGAAAGCACTTTTACAAATACATGTTGCAAACACCTAATTGTTTTTATATAAGCTGATTATTTTCACAACACAACGGGAAATTGTTTTTTTTTTTTAAAAGCACAGCCAATACCAAACTAGTCCTAAGTACTTCTTCTAGTATAAGCTGTTACATCCAGTCCCTAATTATATTGTATTTTATTCCCACAAATGATTGTGAGAATAGCGAAAATGCCCCCAGTGGCTTATTGGGTCCTCGTGGATAATTATTTTCCATTCACTTATTTAGGTACTTTCGTATTTTCCATTGTACACTTGATACGAACGTGAAGTATGGCTTGGCACTGATTCGGACTTATGGCACGGGCAGAAGCTACGAACGGGGGCAAATGAAGTAAATTGCCATGGCGATGTTCCAAAGCGTAGATACGCCCATGGTTTACCGGTAGCCAGTTGGCACGCAGTGCATTTGAAGAAAATTTAGTCTCTTTTTGCATGCAAGTCGACATGTGCATTGGACAATACACGAAATTTTGTAAATAAAGGTTATTTGACAGGTTTAAATTATGCGCATAGGTGTGCACCAGCTTCCCTGCTTTGCCTTCAACCATCCTCACCACTCTTGCCATTCTCCTCCCGAGGCCACGCACGACAACACTGCATGCGAAGCCACCCAGGCCCCGAGAAATTGTTTTTTTGGACACCCGGCACCAACTTAGAAGTACCATCGACTTTCTCTGGAACAAATCCCAGACGCCGGGATTACCACTCCATCCTCGGCGAGGCTCTGCTGAAAACCCAGGACAAAGCAGAGCTTGAGAACTCGCCAAGTTTCCTCGAGACACAGCTAGTCCTTATCCTTGATCCGTACTCTCTTTCGACTCGAATTGGTTCACGGCATCGCCATCATCATCCTCGAGTCTTGGCCAGAACCCGAGGCAAGGAAAAGGCGAGAAGCGGGCGCCATTTTCTCGTGAGGTGAAGCCCGACCCGATACGTCAATTAATTACTCGATCAGGCACGAATTGACCCACTAGGCTCACCAGAAACACACAGAGATTTCAACCCGAGGCCTTGCATGCTAGTTTAAAGTAGAGGATCGACGGGGGGAGGTTCGAATATTGGGTTTGAGCCTTTAAAGGCCATTCCGATAACTCGACCATTGTTTAGCCTAAATCTGGAAGTAAAACCAATTCCTTGCAACTCTTAAACTTCATTTTGATATAGATTTAAGTGAAAAATAGTGAAGATTTGAGCTTTACGAGAATTTTTCCAAATTCCACGGCCATCTCGGATCTGGCGGCGGACGGGTGCGATCGGCGGAGTGCAATGATACGACATCGGCCAACCGTCCAGTAGCGTCAGTGACCAGGTCTTTGGTCCAACTTACGGTCGAGGCGGGAATATACCTGGTATATTAGTTATTCTTTAACAATCCCGAATATTCCACAACGGTGGCTTGATATTAAAACATGCCCAGATTTGAGAATATTCCTTTAACTAAATAGAATATTAGTTAAAGTTAACGACATGGCAGATTAACTTTAGCAGCAGTACGATCGGCGCGTGTGGCGCGTGGGCGCGTCCGACGCGATGTGTGGCGTGGCCAGCGCGTGTGGCCAGCGTGGCGCGCGTGTGTGTGGCCCAGCGTGTGGCCCAGCGTGAACCCATTTTTACGACTATTTCAAGTCCAGAATCGAGCAAACAAAGCGATTCAAGTCTTTTCATTACTTTTAATTGGAATAGACTTGTAAAATGATTAGTTTAGTAAACTCTCACATATAGGTGAGACTATCACGGACACTTGAGCTCGAGGCACGCTACGGGGGCTACGATCAGGCCACACATATGCTCCGTTAATTAGGCTTAGTACTTAACCTTTTTATATTACTATAATATGTTTTAAGGTGTTTTATGAAATATGTGTGGCATGCCTATTTTATGAACTTAGAATATTTTGTGATAACTCTTATTTATTGTTATTGATTTATGATTTGGTTTATGATGAAACTTGGCATGCATACATGATTTTAGCTGTATTACTTATCCGCGCATAATGCCGCGGTGCACTTTGTCGAGGCAGGACAGAACTTCCGCGTGTATGTTCACTGCCCTTGCCAAACAAAGCTACTTTGGATCCGGTAGGTGCGGCTGTCTATGTCGCCTCGGCCAGACTTTGACCAATGACACATTTTTGTGCCGGTAAATCACGTGCATGTGAATCTTCAGGCGTATTATTTTAACACCGAAGCTGTCATGTAGCTACTTTGCATGACTTGTGTGTGCACATTTATCGCGATAAGTAATGATTGATTTTCAACGTAATAAATGTTTTATACCGTATCCTTGTGGGTGTTGGCGGATTTACTTGTGTTAGAGACTTATTTTAGTATTAAATATTTTGTTGTTAAATCCTACGGGTTTCGGTGAGGGGGTTATACAGGTTTGGAAACGTTTACTTAAAAATTGATATTGGCCCACTCACCCTTGTTTTTCAGCCTCAGGGACTTAGACATTAGTTGGCGGCGATTCGGTGGTGGCATTTGCTAGTAACTTTTATTTCTTTCTGCTGATGTATGTTTAAGTACTACTTTACATTACATTAATTATCCATCCTTCGGATGGGAATAATTTCCTTTCTTTGCACCTAGCTCGACCTTTATGTAATAATCGTTCTACCCACATTTACTTAAAATGTTGCCCCGTAAAACTACGATTTTTATTTGTTTCTTTTCCCTAACTTCTTATTTAATCTTCTTGCCAAACTTTCGTCACTCTTATGGAGTGATGAATTGACACCCTTCTCGATATCCAAATTGTCCACTGGATATTCGGGTCGGGAGTGTCAATAACACTCAGCACACTCTTTTAAATTCTCACACACTCGTGTTTAATCTTGATCGTTATTTATATTTGATTTATTCAATTTGGCAGGTCAAAATTTTTAAAAATATATGTGAAAATCGCTTTGACGAATAATATTTTCTTATTACGCACACTAAATAAAAGTGTGAAACCTACCAATATTTTATATATCATTTGCCTTAACACCAAATTTATGCAACACGTGTTAGTCCCACTTCTGTCGTTTGAAAGATAAGATACATGCGTTGCATTACTAATGATTCGTGCTACCCAAGCATTTGTTGATTATCCTTTCCCAATCTAAATTCCTAAATATTATCACCAAAATGTAATTATCAACCAATTAGCATTCTTTGATCAAAAATTTTTGGGTGTTCGAGATGCAGTCACTAGAATTTTTCTTAGATTGAATGCGATTTTATATTTTAAAATAAAAATGCAACAGGTTAAAATTGGAAATCTCATCCTCTCCAAAGTATCTTGAAGAAACACCTTTGATTTGTGTTTGGAAATGAGCATTCCGTGTGAGCTGCGTTGTTCAACAGAACATCTGGGCATAGCTGAACGACATGATAAGCTCCCTGGAATCTATTCGGAACGTAAGTTAATCATCGTAGCGCCCTGTCAACAGATAATCATCAAATCACGCTCCTGAGCCATTTTGGACCGTTGCTCACGTGGAGCTTCTTCTAGGACACCTCCACGATCATGCGGGAACTGAACTCCTACGTGGGGTCCCTGCCGTTGCATGCTTCATGCAGTATCCAAATCATCAATGTGAGTTTTTGAGTGAAATTTTAATAGTATGTAGCGATTTAATGGTGCGTCTTTGTTAAATGATTTAAGATTTATTTAAAATTTATTGTAAGTGTCGGAATTTATTTAATAACCGTCTTATTAAATGATCGTCTGGCTAAAAAGCATTTTGAGTTTTTTTCATGTGAATTTTATTTTGTTATTGTTTGAAAAAATACAGAGAAAGAACGAGCTAACTGAAAAGGACGGGCTTTTCCGGGGCCAAAAATTTAACGGGCCGGCTTTTAGAAGTTTTTAACTTCAACCCAACGGCTATTAATGGGCATAGTCCATGCTTTATTTTACGACAGTTGAAGAGGTAGTTATTTTCAACTTTAGGGAGGTTTTGCCTGGCCTTTTTCATTTACCGAAAAGTTCAGGTTTGTCTTTAATGTTAGGTAATACTTGAAGCTATTAAATATGTTATAGTTGTTAGATTTAATTTTTTACAATTGTTAAATTTTTAATTTTAATTTTAGCTATTTATTTTCTGTATCCTCAGTGTAACTTATCACTAAAAAACAGTGAAAAGTTTGTACTCAAATATTAGATTTTGTTCATTTTCAATGTATCTAAAAGTTTACGAATTCGTATATAACTTTTTTCAAAAACTAAACTGCTTATCTATACTACTTATTAATGGAATACTATTTTTCAACCAAAAATTAAGAAAAATATTATATTCTTCTATGCATAATTGAAAAAAATATAAAAAATCATGGCATTAAAGTAATTTTTGCACAAATTTTTTATTTTTCTTCCCTCACCCACATCATTAAAGCATGTCTCTAATTTAAAAATAAATAAAAACTCTCACTCCACATGTGGCACATTCTCTCTCTCCCTCACTCCCTCTCTCCCTCTCTCTCTTTCCACATTAATTTCTCTCCAACTTCTGTCTCTTCCATATATATATATATATATTTTTTAAATCTTTTATATTTACATACACACATAATTGCCACAACATGGTCATGGACGTCCTTCTTAGCCAGAATTATTGTAGTAGGATGATAATGGCTAGGAGGATTTGAAAGGCATTATAGTATTAAGGTTTCCAAAGAAATTTAGCCAAGGCTTAGCCCACTACTCCTCGTATTTGGTTTGGTATTCTTCACCGCACATGACTTCGAGAGTCATGATGATATTACTAAGGCGTCTTTATCGATATTTTACTTCTTATTTTGGGCAATTGGCAATAACTTTTCTGTGAGACTTTCGGAAATTTGTTTGTGGGCTTCATCTAGTATTAAAATGAATTAAAAGTTGAACATCAACACTCGCTTACTCATCGGCTAATACATTGAACAGTCAACTGGGTTCAAATGATCCGGTGATACCTAACACACCTTCCTTAAAAACAAAATCTGCCACCAAATGTGCAACCTCATTTGCACCACCGCATTGAATTGAGAGAGGCCAAATGCGAATATCGCATGGAGAATGCCCTCCCACTGATACGTCTAGAACCTCCCCTTTAACAATCACTTAAGCACCACCACGGACACTTTCAACTTCCACATTCCAGAAACCCGCTTCTCGGCAAAGCCACTAGCACCCGGCAAAACAACCGGATGCTAAGCGGATCCACCCACCATATCCACCTTTATACCATCTCCAATAGCTAGGTTGAAGTCTAAAATTTAGAATTTAAACCCACACACACACAGCATATTACAGCAGTTGAGCTGAAAAAATTTGGGTATAGGATAAATTAAGTGGGTGAATTTGAATCGTAATTTTCACTGTGTTTAGTGGGCGCAGCCACCATGCACATACACGCGCTCAAATTTCCCCTGGCAAAGCGGCTGTAGCCTTCGCCCAGCCACTCTGGATGTAGGAGTGGGTGACATGAGGTGCGTCGTGTGGGTCCCTGCATACTGCGGCACTTGTCGGCCACCAGCTTGACCCAATTCCAACGGCTCTTTGTGATGAACGGCCATGATCTGGCGGATTGGTTTGAAGTCCAACGAAATCCAGATGCATTTAAAAAAAAACATCTAATTTATAAACTCACATTAAATCCAACGGCTTTGAGATCAAATGTGATCAAATCTAACGGTAAAACAAATCTAGCGCCCAAAATTTTAAATCCAGCAGCTAAAACAATTTTAAAAATTATTTAAATCAAAATTCACCAAAAAAGTCACATAAATACCTATGTATTTGTTCCAATCATCCACACAAAAAATTCTACCTAACTGTTTAGTTGCACCTAATTGTCATATAGAGTTATATAATGGTGGTAGTTGCACCTAACTTAGTGATTTTAGTTTAAAATGTTCTAAAAATAAATTACGATAATCTACATAAAATTTTATTTTAAAATAGTTACGAAAATAAAAATTAGACTAAAATCATTCTTTATTAATGCCGATCCTAAAATTTTGGCAAAATCATTGGAGGAGAAAAATTGTTTGGGTTAAGTTCTAAATTTTAGGCTAAAAATTTAGACTTTAACCCTCTACTAATGGACATGGTCTTAGAAGATACCTTTGTCCGACTCGGTCGCAATTAACCTTGATAAAACATCTTGCGGCAGAAATCCATTTTGTTTGCTTTGACAGAATACTCTTATAAGCATTATGACCTTCGGAAGCTACGAGCTGATCACAACTTGCATCTACAAATTCCTTCACTTGGATATTCCTGCAGCAATGAAAATATTTGAATACAACTTTTGAGTCTAATTGAATTATGGGTAATTCTCACTTTATTACTTTCAAGTAATTATGAAAGTGCGCACTTTTTACACTTTTTTTTTGTCTCACTTTTATACCTAAAGTTTAATTTTCTTGACACTTTTATACATCCGTTAGTTTATCACATTAATTGATGTCGTGGCGAGGACTTACACCCTTAAGTTTTGAAAATAGCACTTTCTACTTATTTTTTTGATATCACTTTCCTTTAAAATTTGATTTTCTGTCACTTTCCTTACCTCGTTAGTTTTTCTCACTACAAAAAAAACAATCATTTAGGCCAAACTTTTGAGGGCTTTGAAATACCGTCGGAGAAGAAATGCCCCACTTCGACGAAAATCAGCGTCGCATCATTGAGTCAACAAGCTGCACTATTTTCGACACACAAGTACCCTGGGAAGAAAATTCATTTTGTCGGAAATATATCCCATTTTTTAGTGAGAATTGCATGGCGTAAACTTATTTTCAACGAACCTCACGGTGGTGGTAGTAGTTACTCTTTCGACGGTAAGTTCACATTAATAATCGGGTTGGCAGGGAGGCTATTTAAAAAAAAAGGCAAAAGAAGTGAAAGTTTAGTCAGTATTAGTTTTATATTTTAGGGCAATTATTATTTATCGGGAAGTAATTGTACGTACGAGGAAATTAGAAGTACATTTGAAAATAGTATTTAATTCCAAAAGCGATCTATAGCTCGCGGGGGTATCTATTTGTGATGGCTTGTAGCCGTCGTTGGAATTACTATGTTTAGGGAGCAATGCAATCTTTTTGAGGAGTGATGCGGTTTTTTTTTAAGGAGCAATGCAATATTTTATTCATTAACTCCAAGCTTATGTATCTCAAAGTAGCGATAAAAATTTAAATAATGTGATCGCGTAGCGCAGGAATTTGATCAATATAATAAAAGAAGAAGAGAATAACACAATGTGATACATGTGAACTGCGAGTTAAATCGCATCCCTTCGCACAATCGGTTTCATTATCTTGACCTCGTGTGGTTGGCATCCATGCGTCGGTATGAGTCTCTTCTTCTTATGGTACGGCTCCTCTCGTCATTAGCCATCTCGTATACGTTCACAGGATTTGTTTCCACCCTGAAACTCCAAGTCATCTTATTTTTAATCCCTCGACATAAAAGCTTGGGTTGCTTGGGTTGCTAGAATGAAGAAGCGGCTCTTGAGTATTTGGCTTGCGTGCCTGTTAAGTGTGATTATTCCCATAACGGTCTCTCTTATAACTTTGTTCCTTTTCTATTTGTGTCATGTGATCACAATTGAACAATACAACTCTATTTCACTTCTATGTAGCAGACTCGACAATGTCTAGTAAGGGTTCCGGCCTGCGGCACATCGTAATTACGATTCTCCCCTTCCCAGCATAAGCTTTCGAATTTGATACGTATTTATTACTTTTATTTTCATCCGGCGCAATGTATGGAACCCTAAACGTAGTATATGCTGGATAATAAGTTGCACGCCTTTCAGGGACCTTCTCCCGAGCGAAAGCATCTCAGTAACTCACTTGATCGGTAAGTATAGTTTTGTGATACGTATAAAAGGACAAAAAAATTTAATTTAACATAGTAGGAAGTTAATATAATTTTTCTGAGTAAAATATTATTCATACTTTCCAAAAACCATTAAAGAAATTGAAGCTGTGTAACTCTTTACATTTATACGACCTTTAGGCGCATTAGAATATTCTTGTATTCTCTTACACACATATAAAAATTAATTATTTTGGAATATATGTAAGTAATAAGATATATGTTGAGTACTAAATCAAAAGCGCAAAATTTTTGAGGATTTCTTGCTGAACAAATATACGACCTCATCACTATTTTACCCATTACATAATCATTATGACCTTATGAAGCTCAATGCTCGTCTCTACAGCTAAACCTTTGCCAAAAGCTCAAATAAGTTGTTAGAAAATAGATAATACGACATGTATCATATGACGGTTGACCTCGTCATTGTTTCTTTCTTTTCGATTGAACTAGTTTCCAGCTACGATACCACTCTAAACTCCACATCAAAGCCCATACACTGCATCTCAATCACAGCCGATAGTAGACCTTACGGATGTAGGCTTTATTCTGAGACATAAGTCTTTAGCTTATGCAAGTACCTAATTATCGGAAGTAGTTAATACATGAATTAGAGGAGTGTACATCATAAATCAAACACGAGGATACATTGAAATTTACCTTTCCACGAGGATACGTCCACGCAGGTGTCTTGGACCCGGCCACTTTCGCCTCCAGAAGCTAAGTGGTAAGGATTGGGTGAATCATGATAGTGAAGAAAATGCGGGGAGGGAATATTTTCCAACTTGCATAGAGTAATGACAATTTGCTTTTCAAGAAGTTCCATGTCCTATTATAGCAATACTTTGCTTTACAATTCCTTGAAATAGGAAGATAGTTGATCAACTGACTCAATACCTCTTTGGGTAATAATTCTACACCGCCACAAATGGAAGTAATCTGCTCCATGAACACATGACAATCATGGGTCTTAATACGGTAATATTTAGTTACGACATTCCACCTTGCGAGATAAATTTACAGGAGTATCCATACGGAACTTTCGGCTCATTAACCATTCAAACTTTGTTATCATCATTTGACAATGTGCTTAGTCACTGAGATAAAATAGAACTTACCATCATCTCGTCTTGGATGATATCGTTTGTCTTATGCCCGTTTCTTTAAGATCGAGGCAGGCCTTTAAGGAAGATCTTTTGTTTACCATCGATACCATCGTTATTGCCAATCACATTAAAATACATTTTCTCGTGTGCATTACATCTAGAATTGTGTACCAAATTTGTTTTCCGGTAAACGAGTGGAGATATAGAATGTTTTTTTTTCCAATTATGAGTACATTCCCAGAGGCAGGTATTTTCTAATTTTTCGCCTCTTTTACCATGTGTTATTTCTTGTAATCTGCTAGAAGTTCGTCTATCACATCATCACCCCAGGAAGGCCTTTCGGGTGCAAGCCTCGTCTCCCACTTGTATTATCAAATTAGCTTCGTTGTCTCGCCATGGGTGGCAATTGGAGCGAGTAAGAACAGCCACATGACCCAAATATTATGTTTTAGACCCATTAGTTAACTTTACGATCAGATGTCGGGAAGCCGCGATATGGGCATGCCAATTTGCCACTTGTACTGCCACGACATATATCACGTATATCTTTGGATAATCATTTGCTCGTGCAAAGTGAAGCTGCGTTTGAAAATTCTCCGCTGCGTAAATATCATATGTTTTAGCACTAACTTCTGCACAATGTTTGCAACTCGTCAATCAACGGCCTCGTGTATACATCAATGTCATTACATGGAGCATGAGGAGTCCGGTATAAATAAACTCATGAAAACATAAAGAAATTTCAGCCCCGTACACATCCGAGGGAGGAAGGTTGTACATGGAGTATATGAGAGTAGGCTGGCTCTGTAGTGCTGATTCATGTTCCCCAAGGTTAAATCCATGCATTTGCCGAACCAAGTCTTTTACATTTAGGGGGTTGATACTAAATGTTCGTTAATTTGATCAAGATTTCCAAGCTTCAGTCTGCTAGGATGCCTCGACTTTCAAATGCTTTTGCGATCTTTAAAATGCCATATCATATACTGCTGGTATCTTAGATGACATAAATAATCTTTGAAGTCTTGGTGTGAGTGGAAAATATCTAAGAACTTTCTATGGAACCTTGCCTTTTTCTTATTACTACTCTTTCTGTTTCTTCCATCTCGAGAAGCTTCGTGTAGGACATTGTGTTGCATTAGCATGTTCAGCTATAATAAATAATGCAATCGTTTTAGCATGCATCAATCTTTTCATAGTGAAGACCCAAATGTAACAATTTTCTGCTGCTTATGGGTGTAGGTAAATTCAAAAATGCATTTTTTACGACAATTTTAGTAACATACCGAGCTTTGTTGCTCGTAGTACGATACCACCAGTATGCGTCGAGGTTCACAATAAAGGACAAGTTGGAATACGACTCACAACTAGGAGTACAAAGGGTTCTTACGCACTCTTCTAATAATTTGTAAAACTTGTCATGACTCCATTTGGATCTTGTGGACAACCTTAACTTCAGTAACCATGCATATCGTCCATGTGCTCCATATCTTGGTAACATCGTTTTCCTCTTCATTACTATCACTTTCATCATCACTTGTCATTATCCTCATCCTCGCTGAGTGCATATACCATCTAGTATAAGTTGGCTTAATACCGTATTATAAATAAGATGCGTGTGTACTTCTAACACTCACGTTCCTATATCTATAGTTAGTATAGTGAAATCCAGATAACTAAAATTGAGACATATATAGTATGCAGTGTATAGAAGTATTTGACATGTCATTCCATATCGAGCAAACGACAGTTTATTGGACTTTAATAATTGACACTCAATGTAGTGTTCTAGTTAGTATAGTGAAATCCCGACGACCACCAGTTAAGGACATATAGTTCGCATATAATCCGTATTTGACATGTCAATCCATATCAAATAAGAATCAACAAGGTATTTGAATTTGATGTAGTGTTCTAGTTAGTATAGTGAATTATCGTGTTTATATTATAAAAAACTGCCTCCAAAAGAAAACATATTATATAAAAGACATTAAGCGATGCAATGAATTGATGTTTTTGCCTTAAACTATTAAACGGAGAGAAGACCTCTGAATTTGACTTTTTGGCTCCGACGAAAAAAGTATAGGCATTGATCGGTTTTGGCTTTTTAACTTCCTAATTAATTCCCGCTTTAAGCCTAAAAAGGGAGAAAGCCCAAAACTGCGGCTCTTGAGCTTAACTTTTGCCCCTAACCTAACTCACTCGTGTAGGTATTGTTCATCATAAATCGTCGAATAAGATTTCCAATTGATTCGCCTGCTTCGAATAACAACGGTGTCGCATACAAATGGGTCGAGTTCTCCCTGCCCGGTATTCACTCCTACTCTACGGGGATCTTCTCTCTCTCTCTCTCCTAAATCTCTTTCTAAATTTCATATCCATGCCTGAAATTTTACGCATACTATTCATGTTTGTTTGATTGTTTTCTTGTTAGATTCTTGTTTTTTCTGCTTTAAGATTTTTTTTTTATTTTTTGGTTGTTTTTGTTCGATTACTGTGTGGGTTGTGTCAGGCCTTAACGATTGATTGGCCGACTTTAATCACACCCTTGCCACCAATGGTTAATGGTCACCTAAATTTGATTCTTTTTTTTTGTTTTGGATTCGTTCTAATTGTTCGTTCTTCTTGTTAGGCGATCGGTAACACTTAATTTGTTTCTTTTTGGTTGTTTTTGTTGATTCTGTGTGGATTCTGTCAGCGATCCTTAACTTAGTTAATGATTCTAACCTAGCATTCGTCCGGTACTTATTCATTAAGCTAGTAACTTGAGCTAAGACGGTATAGTTGAAGGAGATTTATTGGTACAATTTATATGATATTGGACAATGCGAGATTTGCATGCCTTTTATATCAGATTGTTTTCTTGGAGTTGAGTTGTTTTTTTCTTTGTTTGGAAAGCTCTTGATAACAAATGATCTCCGCTTTTTTTATTTTTTGGAGTTTTTTACATTGATGGCGACCATATGCAAAAAGGGAAAAGTAACAATAAATGAGGAGCTTACAAGGCCTCCATCCTACACCCTCCTTGGACTGACATGATCCCATTAAGGCATCGAATGATGCGCCAAATGCAAGAGACACAACAAACATGTACTTGAGTTATTTCTCAAGTCATTATCAATCAAATTATTCTTTTTTTTAATCGTTGTCTTTAATTTAGTTTTGCATTTCTTTAATTGAACATTTTATTATGAATGATAAGTAGTGGAAGAAAATGGGTAAGTCATTTGAAAACCATCTCACTCTCACATGTCACTATGAAACAATGACTTTTAGAAAAATAATGTAAATTGATTTTTTTTAAAAGTGTAGAAAGTCAATAATTAGCAGCCAAATATGATTGAAGAGGAAAAAACTACAATTAGTGCTTTTATTTTGATGTCACTGTCAGTGACACAGTCATCCATCATTCTCAAAAAATAGTGATAATATAAAGGGTTAGGATCAAAAGGGACACCCATTTTGTGGGGCTCGCTCTATCTTTTTCCATGACACACCCAGCCAGAATATGCGCGGCGTGGACACGGTTAGGGCGTCTTGCGACCAGCATCCGAAGAGACCAGCCAAGTCATAGAAGTGAATTAAAATGAATTTAATGATGAAAATAGGAATCTTGAATTTAATTGAAAGTAGAGATGCGGAAGTGCGTGAGTGTGGGTTAGACCCGATAATACACAAATATCGGAGCTAGGGTGCGATAAGAATTTAAAGAATATTCTTATCCCGTGGGATAGATATAAACATAATTGAAGGAACACAAGATACCTACATCCAGCCAGGTAGAGTGAAGATACGACAGCGCCACCAACTGCGCCTCTTGGGTGAAAGCGCAGGAAACGGAGGCGGCATAGTGAGTGGGCGAAATCACGGTTTTAGAAAACGCTCAAAAATTGTTAATATCACCTCATTTATGTGCAGTAAGATTTGCTAAAATATCACTTTAATAATAATAACCCAGATTAATGATAATCTCTAAAGTAATGCATGGGGCCCCATGCGAAAGGATACGGGTAGCATGAAATATCAAAAGCATTAAAACCAATATCATCACAAGCATATCATAGCACACAAGTCATCACTGACCAGCTACACTTAATGTTGCGGGTGATTGTTTCACATAAAAAACGCTCTAGCACTACATGCACGTGGAAGAAAGTGGCACAGAATGTGCGTCACAACAAGTCTAGTACGCCAAGCGACCCTAAACAGTGGCACCTATCATGGATCACATGTTGAGCGTATAGTGCGTGTGAACATACACGTGAAGGCTGGTCCACTCCGGGGCGATTACTTGTAAAGTGCTAAATGCAGATTTAGGTAAAAACCTCAAATACGTATAGACATGCTTGATTGTTCAAAATGTCAGCGGTAGCGAAATAAAATCAGAATCTTGTAAAAGTCATTTCACGAGTTTCATAAATCATGGCATGCTAGCAAGTTCATAAATCACGAGTTGAACACATTTGAGAAATAATAATAATTTAATAAGATGGGGCCCACTCAACGTGCTTGGCGGAGTCGTAGCCGCCCCGTGCACCTGGTGAGCACGAAACTCCTCGGGATAGGTCTCACTATATGAGAAGTTACTATACTAATCATTAACTAGGTCAATTCCAGAAAGAGGGAATTCACGGGAAAAGACAAGGCCTCCAGCTGTTTGCTCAGAATTGGAGTCTAAACACTTCAAGAGTACCAAACGTACCACCACAGGTAGTACGCGTGGGCGTCACGAGTCGCCTCGCGAGGCAGGCGTCGAAAATAGTGGCTCACGCGCCCCAGCGTGGATGGGCGAATCGGGCGGTCGAGCTCGGCAATGGCCGTCCCGGCCTGGCTCGGCTAAGCGGTCAACTCGGCTCGGCTAAGCCTTGATCAACTTCGGCTCGGCTCAGCGATAGCGTCGAAAAGCGCCGGTCGTCTTCTCCGATTTTCCGGTCGCCGGCACCGCCGCGCCGTCGCCGGAGATCTGAGTTTCTTGGCCGGAATTTCTGGGATTTTCTAAGCTTCCTAACTTCTTCATTTCTAAGCTGGTACGATCTTTATATCAAATTGAAGCTGGGAATGAGTAGAGGAGTTTGAAAACACTCACCAACACCTCAAAGAATTGGCCGGAGCTGGTCGGAAAAGCCTCCCGAAAGTTTCGGCCAAAAGTGACTTCTCCGTTCTCGTCGATTTCTCCACTTCAGACCTTGGGGTTTGGGTTTAAGATCTCAAAAAGGTTTTTGGTGATGAGTTTGAGCTATAACAAGCTCCAAATCGCCGTGTTCGAAGTCGGCAAAAATCCAGCGAATTCCGACGAACTGGTTTTCCCAGTTTGCAGGGAGTTGAGGATTTCAGGGTCCCTGGGTTTCAAGATCACTCCCAGTTTCCTGGGTTTGAACAAAGAAGACAGATTAGCAATGATTTGGGGAAGGAAATTAAGCAAAACCAAGAAACTCAAAGCCACGGGTGGCTTGAGTAATTTCCATTCTCTGTGAACAGGTTCTGTGCAATAAGGTTTGTTGCCACGAGTCCCACAGAGTCTTCTCAGCAGCCTGCAATTACAAAGGAGAGGAGATTGGGTTGGTTTCACGAAGAAATTCAGAAGAAGGAACAAGAAAATGCCACAGGGTGAAGGCAAAGCAGTTTCACTTTTAGGAGCTGGGTTCTTCCCAGGTTTCAGATCACCCAAAATGAAGCTGCTGCAGGGTCAAAATGAAGGAGTTGGAGCTGCAGTGTTTGGCTTTGTGAATCAGGAGGCAGAGGAAGGCTCGGCCTTGGTTTGTGTTTGCAGAAGAAAGATAGCAAAGGGGGTGGATTTGAGTGTGAAACCAACAAAGATGTCAGTAGCTTTCATAAAATGGGGGATGTGTTGGGTGAGGGAATCAGATAGAAGAGAGAGGCTGGGATTGTGCTTGAAAAATCACACACAAGGTCCTCATTTTAAATCTGTAAGATTCAACGAATATACAGTTCGTCAAATACGCATGCAAGCATGCAGGAGTGAATAGCAACGGTGCAGAGCACCTAGCTTTGTTGAAACCACGGGCGTGTAGCCCACAGAAAAGTAAAATGCCGCACAGGTATTTTACGAAACTAATACGTAACTTGCTTCTCAAGTCCGAAAAAATTAATCCGTGCAGCACTGCAGTTAGGTAGTGATCGTCTGACTCGAAAGTACGATATCAAATAAAAGAAAAAAATTCAAATTTCTGCACGAGGAAATACGTAGCCACTAAGGGCATTTCGTCATTTCACCTTCGGAGAAAAAATACAATACTTTTGGGGCCAGGATGCCAACATTTCAACAATCCGAACCGTTTATCTTCGTCTTCCTTCAAATATCATTTTATCAAAAATCATCCAAATCGAAAGTCATATGATTGTTGAATTAGAATTTAGTATTCTTTGTAGAGCTAGTATTTGCATTTTCTTCACCTAGAATTAATGTTTTAATGGTTTAGATTTGTCTAATTTTTGCAATGATGATTTATGAATGATGAATTAAAATATAGACGGTTCAAGTTCTTAAAGGATTACGGAATGCTTAGACTACAAAAACATGTGTCAAAATGTGTGTCCGGATCTAACCTTAGGATAAATATTATAAACATAAAAGCCTACAAAAGAAATGAATGTAATTGAATTAGTAAAGGATAATACTTGGGTACTCACTAGTGAGCACCATATACTCACTTTACAGTTTGGCGATTAAAAGATGACACGTGTTCACTTTATTTTTTAAAAGTAGAAAAATTAAATAGCATATGTTTTATTTTTAAAACAATTATGTGTTAAAAAAGTATATCATTGGGGCAATTATTAAAGTGAGTATATGGAGTCTTCTGGTGAATCACAAAAGTATTGTCTATTAGTAAACCTTAGGATAAATATTACTCATTATAAGCCTACAAAGTCATGGGTTCAAATCTCTTAATAGACATTATGTTTATATATATATTTTTTGTAGAATATTTTCGGTGGCCAGAAAATTACTCCAATGAACATAGGCGGAGGGTACCTTCCCCCCATAAATATTAGGTAAGAGCAAACTTACTGATATGGGCGGCAGGATGAGGGGACAAGGGAGTAGGCTCGAGCCCATCCTGACATTAAAAACTTTTTAGTAACACCAAATTTTATAGTACAAAAAGGGACGGTCCTCACTAGTGAGTACCATTTTACTCAATTAAAATTAAGACATCTATCATTCTTAGGCCTAGTTTGGCATTGTTTAAATTTTTTAAAAGCAGCTTTTTTAAAAGTTGGGACTATAAATGTGTTTATTAAATAAAACAGAAGTGCTTTTTTTTTCAAGGTATGGGTCAAAGAGCAGAAATCAGAAGCAAGTTGAAGGTTTCTAAAAAAACACTTGTTTTGAAGAAGGCCGGAGTGAACAGTACCAATTAGCTGGAATTTTATATTGAAAATCCTACCCCGTATTCTTTTCTATGAAACCGAAGGCTCGTTCATTCTTCTCTAACCCAGAGTCGGAGACCGCATATTTCAACAAAAGCTTCCTTAATTCAGGGCTTGTAGAAACCACAGAGAGAGATTGAATGGGGTTAGGGCCAAAAGGGTTGGTGAAGAAGGGGATGATGGGGTTGGGAGATATGGGTTTTTCAACACCGGAGGCGGAACCATCAATCGGTTCCCAGGCCACATGGCTGCCGCCACGCGCCATCGATCGCCTCAAGTTGGCCGACTTCGTTGTCGAGGTCCGCGACGCTGGGATTCCACTGTCCTCAGCCAACCCTTTATGGCTGTTATATTTACCTTCCTAGTAATTTTAGGTGAAATCCCATCATTTTGGGTGAAATTGCTGCTGATGATTTACCTTCTAGTAAATTTAGGTGAAATCCCATCATTTATGGCTGTTATATTTGTGTCTAGTTTTGTAGTTTATCTTATGCTTAAGCCATAACTTTGATCATACAACTTTGATTTTCCTCTAGGTGGCTTTATGCTGCTTTTTGGTTCTGGCGAGAAGGCAAAAGGGCGATTTTAGACTCGCAATGGGTGCTTTGATTCTCAGGCTTCACTGATGTTTTTCAGGTGAACTGATAAATTTTCTTTGGAGCATTGATAGTTTAATATTTTTATTTATATGTTTCTGTGGAATGCAGACATTGAGATTGTATTACTTGCACAGGGCTTACCAATTGAAACGTGCTCTGTATATATGATTTTGTCAATAGATGGTTTTGCGTTGAATCTGAAAGCGTTGATAATCCCAGCTTCAGTTATATTAATTCATGGTTTCCCTTCTCAGGTGAGTGAGTCTTAATTTGTCAAATGTAGTAGGATAAGAAGCCTTCTATCATCTTTGTGTTGTTGCATCTGTATGATTAATCATCGAGTTTAGCTTATATCCTGAATTGCAGTTGAAATTTCTCCTGCGATTTTTAGTTCGATCAGTTGCTGTTTGCTGATTAATGCAAAATGCTGGTTGCTGCTGATTTTAATTTCCTTAAGCATGACTTGCTCAGTAGAGTTCTTTACTGTTGGATTGTTTTTCCCGACCAATATATATACGATGATTATAATTAATCAGATTTCTGGACATGTTAGTTATTGTAACTCAAGCTATTAAATCAGAAATACATATAAATGAGATTAAATTTGGTTTCCAGTAAGATATAAAGAAAAGTGGGACAATATTTATAATACTACTGCTGCCTGGTGGGTTGTTGATTCTTCAAGATTTGCAGTTTCCTGTTTGTATTTGGATTCTTCCCCGTATAATATGCTGGCTATTTATATAAAACTTGTATATCTGAGAGCTCACGCATAACGTACTTAGGAGTCATGATTGCATCAATGTAACAATTGGTTTTAATGGTGTTTCTACTTTTCCATGTTTTACTTGGATTTTCAGAGTGAATAATATGCATACTTGATGGAATAACTATACAAGAACTTAGGAATATAGTACACTCAACTAAATCATTTGCTAATTATTTGAACACATTCATGTTTCACAAATTGGTTAAACAATTAGAAAATATAATTTCCTTGTGTTTTGTCTTCTCCTATGATTGCTCTCATCGCTTTTATCCATACCCGTTTGGTTCAAAATGCAAACACGTGGACCTTGGGGAAAATCTTAGAGTTGTTTTCAAATTAATAATTAACTTTGTAGTGTGGATGGCTGGGGTTTTGTTATACTCTATATAAAGGCTCTTGATTGTTCCTAATGGTTTTCTCTTGCTTAATAATCAGAGCGAGCAAAAAGGTTTACGTGGATTACATGTTGGTGATGTCATCGTTTTGGGCTGTGAGTATCTTCTTATCTTAATTCTCACTTCTTGTGTGCATCTTCTTGCGCCGTGTATAACTGTATTAGATTATGAGACATAGGCATTTGACATAGCATTTATAATTACTTAAGATTATCTTGGGAACCCATAATGAAGAGGATTAATTCATAGTCAACTGCCAGATACTTAGGTGGACCTAAAATGTGTTGCCATTGTAGAATAGTACATGTCTTTCTCATACGAAACACTTCTGATAATTGTCTTCTTCTTTTTAATTGGAAATGCATGTGTATTCTTCAGCGACAGCGATCTCATATGAGTTTGGCGTCCAGCGGTTAGGATCTATATGAATTTTCAAAACAGAGCATGTACTCATGATAGTTCATGGATTATGTGGTTATATATTGTAGGAAAAAGACTTGAACTTTTAAAAATAGCCAAAATGCGTGAAGATAACCTAGATCGGGAAGCATGACTTTATGAGCAAGACATAGGCTTCTCTTGCTGATGGCATCTCTGTGGGGCATGGATGAGAGGGATGCTATTGAAGAAACTCTTGCTTTTTAGCAATGAAATACTGTCTTCCTTGTATGTTAGATCCTTCTGTTGCCAATTGTATGTTAGATCCTTCATCGCTTTCCATTTTTTTTATGAGGGAAATAGAAAATTTGCTTTTACTAATGTTGAAATGGATACCAATCAAATTATTCTATCATAATCATAACAGATGATTTTTATAAAAGGTAGCTTTATGGTCAATCTTCGCTTCGGCTTATTAGTAATGTTACAAGTTTGATCACGCATTGTGTTTTGGTTGGTTTACACAAAAGAAGAGGTTCACTCCAAAAATGACACTTAACTTTTCAATTTGCGTAATTGAATTGTACATTTGAGTTTGGAAGAAAAAGATGGGCAATTTTAAGGAATATGCCTACTTATCCGTTCAATAAGCAAGTGAAGATTGTCATTGCTACAATGGCTCTTCATAACTACATAAGAAGGTATTACGAATGCTTGATAGCCATTTTGATGACCTCGGAGCACTTTGAAGTGAAGAAGGCGATAGTGATGATGATGAAGAAGGCCAAAATCACCATGATCAAGGATCACAAGAGATGGAAGCATTAAAAATAGCATAGGCGCCTACCCAAGTTTGATGAATGCAATTAGACTATTTTTATATTAAACAATTTGTAGATATTTTAATCTATTTGATGTATGTATTATATAGTTGACAATATTTTAACTACCTTATATGATCGTATATTATTTCAATATTTTAAAGAAATTTTTGTCATAATAATTATTTACAATTTGGGATATGTAAATCAAGATAGAAGAATATAAGAAAAAAAGTATATGTAATAAATTGACCAATCTTTTTGGCAAACAATTAAATTAATAATACATTTAGCAACATGTCCTTTTTAGTCATTTTTGCAGTCACAACATTATATGCAAGTTTACCAAACACTGCGAAAGTAATGCTTTTTTTTACTAAAAGCACTTTTACAACTACAATTGCAAACAAGTACACCTTTTGTTCCGCGATTTGTTTTTTTTTCCACGGCACAGCGAGAAGCCCGGTTTTTGAAAAAAAGCATGACAACCCCAAACTAGCCCTTAACTATCCTAACCAAACACCAACGTGTCTACTATTCTAGCAACCAAACAACTGCAGACATCACCCTCAATCTCTCTTCAGTGAAGCCAGGTTCCAACCGCCCCCAATCCCTCCCTTTTCCCCGAGTGACTCTGGCCAATAACCTCCACCATCTCTGCATCTTGACATAATCGGAGAAGACGAGAGAAGCGAGATGTGCATAACTATAAGTTGTAGCCGACGGAGGCATCTCATCATCGAAGCAAGCCACCGCAACTACGTCGGCGACCTCTTCATTCCAACTGCTCAACTTCTCCATGTAAATTATAAATCAATTAAGCCAAAATCATTAGACTTCACTTGATTTTCACATATGCATAGATGCGGAAGCACAATAAACAACCAAGCGTACCTTGATCCATGGCTGGCGAATGCTATGAAATCCCAATGGTTTTTTGTCGGTTGAGGAAAAAGGTGTTTACTACTTGCCTCTATTTGCATGTATAACCCTATTCGTGTTTTTTTTATCAAGTGCGTATTAGATGGGTATATGCAATATATATAAGTGAGGCACAGAGAGATGACCCATTCCATTTAAAAGCCCATAATCAAATTTACCACCTATCACGGTAATACGATGGGAAACATTTTCTCATAATTTTGACCAATAGGATTATTTACAAATAATAATATCTGTTAAACCCTACATATCTCATGGACCGTGTCGTATGGACCACTTTAGAATATTAAAATATTCTTACATTCTCCCACTTAGTCCCATAGTGACACATGTTCCTTTTAGAGGTTTAACGAATAAGCCTTCAAGCGCATTAAGAAAGTTCAAAATAATGCTTCTAACACCAATTGGTCAACATAAATACGATTTTAAGCAATTCACTGAGTGCGAGTCATGGCGGTTGTACATCAATAAGCGATATAGTCCATTCCACTTAACTTTACAACACTAACAATTACCTAAAACAATCTATTAGTGAGAAACATACATATAGGTCAGATAATGTCTTTGTCGAGGCATTCTGTTATCATTCATCCAATCTCATAAACGTATACATATAATAGAAAACAAAAACATCATAAACATGTTCAGTATAGAACTCCAGTGTCAAGCACAATATTGTCATTAAACAAATCCTCATAAACAAAATAAATGACAATCATCATGGATCGACCACGACCCATTCTTTCAACATGATCATTAAATGCCTTCGACCTCAGTCCTTTTGTCAAAATACTTGCAATCATAAGCATTGTGCTTATGTGCTCAATAAACACTCTTTATTTCCTGAACTTCCTCCTTAAGAGTCAAGTATTTTTATATCCATGTGTTTATTGCCATTAGAATACTTGTCATTCTTGGAGAAAACTGACAACATTGTCACGAAAATTCTCAGCGGTTTAGCAATTGAGTCGATAACGCCAAGCCTTGAGATAAAATTCGTAACCATAATCCATGATTTGTGGCCTCAAGCATGCTATAAACTCGGCTTCCATGGTGGATATGGCAATAATATCTGCTTTACCTGCACTCTTCCCGAGGGGTACTCCTCCCGGCTAAGAGGAACAAGTAACCAAGAGTTGATGTACACTATCAACACATCGGCAAAGTCGAGTGCGAATAACCAATAACTTCTAGGTTATTAGATTTTTATATGTGAGCATATAGTCTTTCGTTCCTTGTAAATACCGCATCACTTTCTTTGCAGTTTCTAGTGATCCATTCTGGGTTTGCTTTGGTATGCCTAACATCAATACCAAAATTGATGTATGCAATTACTGGTACAAATACGTGCATGTCCAGGACTTCCTGCTTGATGCATAAGGAATGCCCATCGTGCACGCTCAATTCATTTTGTGGGCATTGCATAAGGCTAAACTTATTCCCCTTTCCTAAATTGGAGCAACCTTTGTATGAACATTTTCCATTACCAAATCTGCAGAACTCTCTCGATATGGCACGAGACAGAGTCCAACATAAGTGATTTGTATCTCGAATATTTCAATTCATATGCACATAAGGCCACCTCACCATATCTTTCATTTCAAAGTTCTCAGAAGCTGCTTGGTCTCTATTAGACCAAGATCACTATAACAAAAATGTCATCAACATACAAATCGAAAGATAAACTTGCTCCCATGACCTTCGGATATGTACATCGATCAGCGATGTTTGCTTTAAAACCAAAGGACACAATGATATTATCAAACTTAAAGATACCATTGTCGTGAAGCTTGTTTAATCCAGGATAATGCAGACTTCTTTAGTTTCTGAGACCATGTGTTCCTTTCCCTTTAATGTGAAGCCTTGGTTGATCCATGTAGATAACTTCTTCCAAACTCCCATTCAAGAATGATGTTTTCACATCCATGTGATGTAACTCTAAATCATAATGAGCTACTAATGCCATAATGATTCTAAAATAGTCTTTCTTTGAAGCTTGGTGAGAAAGTCTCTTTGTAATCAACGCCTTAACACTACAGAAATCAAACCTTTGGCCCCAATCGGCTTTATATCGTTCTACATTGTCATTAGAGTCGCGTTTGGTCTTGAGAAACCCACTTACACCCGACTCTCTTACAACCTTTAGGTAATTCAACGAGATCCCAGAGACTTCATTTTTGGTTTCAGTGATTTTAACTTTCGTCATTCATGGCATCAATCCATTTACTACAGAATCAATACGATCCAACAGCTTGTGAAAGCGAAATTGGATCTTTATTTATTCCTACATCAATGTCAAACTCTTGTAAAGATATACCACATAATCATCCGAAATAGCACGTTTCCATCTCTTTGAGATCTCCTTAATGCTATTTCTTGTGGTTCTTCCTTACATTTCCATTTGTGATAATCTCTCATTACAGGTAGGATGGTCATTAATTTGTTGTTCAACATTGTCCTAACGGTTCAACATGTGTAGGAACAACAACTTGCTTAAGAAATTATAGGTGTAGGAATCTGCACCTAATTTCGATAATGGCTTAATTCTTTAGGTTTTTCACTCCCACTAATTTCACCACTTTCAATGAATCTGGCATTGCTAGTTTCGACAATTCTCGTACTATGATTAGGACAAGCTAAAACCTATATCCTTTGGATTTTCAAAGGTAACCAATAAAGTAACACTAATCGTTCTAAAATCCAACTTCTTTTCATGCGGATTATAAATTCTTATTTCTCTTGGGCAACCTCAAGCATGCGGTGCCTTAAACTACTAGAGTTTCCTTCCTATCCCACGATTGAATGGTGTTTTGGAAGCGCGCCTTACACAGGAATCGGTTTAATAAATATACATCAGTCCTAGGCAACCATCCAATGATATGAAGCGAGAATGCATTACTTATACTCTAACCATGTCCGCCCAAGAGTGCGATTCGCTCGGCCCAACACCATTCTGGCATGGCGTGCACTGGCATAGTGTATTGAGCATGTGCCATGCTTTCAAGGAGTTTTACCAAATGGACCAGGACATTGTCACGATTTCATCATATTTTCCATAAAATTCACCACCTCTATCGACGACAATCTTCACCTTTTTTATCCTAATTGCCTTTCTGGCAGAAATGAACACATAAAGGGCATTCAGCATGACTTTTCTTTGTGGAGAAATAAATATAGCGTGCTGCGTGAATAATGCGTCACATAAAGGTGACAAAATATTTTCTCCCGCAAATGATGGAGCATAAAAAAAGTTCACATATGTCTATATGAATTATTTCAGAAGCTTTGAACTTCTTGTGGCTCCTTTCTTGGTGTGTTTGGTTGTTTCCCTTTAATACAACCCGCTTTACACAGGATGATAAAATCTAAGTTCGGAAGAATCTCGTTCTTTATTAATCTATCTAACCTTTCTCTGGATATGTGACCCGCATTCGGCATTTATGCCCACGAGAATGAAGAATTTTCATTATTTAGGCTACACTTAGTTCCAACATTATGATGCAAAGGTCAAAAGTGTTTTAAATAAGCGATTATTGAGCTTTAAATTATACAACTACTTCTTTAGAATACTAGAACCAGCAAAAAGGAGTATTCTTATAAAAGCCAAACATTCATTACCAAACTTTATAAAAAATCCATTAGAATTAAGCTTGGCCCCAAGAGCAAATTTGCAGAACAACTAGGAACATAAACTATAAGGAAATAAACCCAAACAATATCCGGTATCCAAAATTAAACGAAGGTTCCAGCTTAACTTCAACTAGTGTGACTCGTTCTCCATGAAAATGAAATTTTCATTTGGATTTAAAGTTTGGAGTGAAGTAAGGAATCCTGCATCGAATTAGAAATATGGTAGTAGCACGAGTCAACCCACAAGTATTATAAAGAACTTGATTAAATATGATTTGAAACTTACATAAGCCAAATGCTGTATTTCTTTTGAACCATTGTTTGCGTTACGGCAATTCCTTTGATAATGCCAGGCTTCCTCTGACGACATAAATACTTTTATGTTCCTTATCATGAGCTTTGGTAGCATTAGCCAGTCCATTCACCTTGGGTGGTCCTCTTTTCTTGCCCTTGCCCGGGCTTCCTTCCAAATTTTCTTTTACTTTCCGTTGACTTGCTAAGACGGAATGTTCTCCTTCTTTTGCTGCTTCTTCCCTCCTCTTGAGCAGTTTAGTGGCCAATTCATCAACATTCCCACTTGTCCTTAATAGCATTATAGTTTATTTGAAATAAAACCATGTTTGAGGAGGCAAGGAGTTCAAAATAAATTGAACAAGAAAGAGTTATCCACATTCATTCCATAAAGTGCTTTAGCTTTGTTGCTATATTAGTCATTTCAAGGACATGCTCATGCATGCTTATACCATCAAATTTCTTGGTGAAGTAGCTCATTGTTAATGTCCCGACAGAGACTTGTCGGCGAGTCTTGAAGCGAATTGCCGATATTTTCATTATTCATGATAGTTTCGACTTGAGGAAGGCCAATCTTTATGTTGCTAGCTACCAGTCATTCGCATAAACATCATGCTTTCGATCTATTCGATCTCTCCCCAGGCATTATAGAGAGATTTTCCTTAGTCTTTGCTTGTATTCGTAAGAGCGGCGAGGTTTGCTCGATTGAAGTGCTAAATCAGGTCTAGAACACCAGGTGGCGAACTTGCTCATCGATAGAAATTTATTCCATTAAGTCGAGACGGAGATGAAGCAGCGGTGAAGAAAGCAGGCTAGCGACCTTTGCAATTCAAAAGTGTTCACAACATTAATGCTTTTGAGTAGTAAAAACCGTGCTTAACTAACAATAGAGTGTATTATCATATTCTCTTTTGGGTAGATACTACAACAATACAAACAATCATCGATGCATAATACTTTATTATTAATTGTACATCTCTAACAAGGCAGTTTCGTTATCTTTGGATATCCGAACAAATAAAAAATGAAATGTACAATTCTCCCACCACATTCATATCATCAATCCATATGAGCAATTAGTCTACCTTTGGGTGACCCTTAAGAACTTATGACAAATGAAAATCATATTACTCATGTACAAACTGCTTTAAAACATAATAAGGTTCTATTCGTTCTGGCCATCATCCTATCGCGAGTAATTGATTAATCATCATTTAATTGAATCCATGTAGCAGTCTTTCTAGTTTGGCCACTTTGACTAGCAAACAATTTCATAATATGAATTACAAATTAAATGAAACGACGTTTATAAATCGCAATGATCAACTACATGAGATTGTCAAAAATATAATTAATTTCACAATTAGCGATAATTTTGTGGTGATGCCGTGATGAATTTATTTCATAATTAGCAAAACAAAATTATATCGGTAGAGGTTGATTCCGCGATCCAGCCCAAAATCATGAAATATAAGAAATAAAATATGATTTTGGTACCGTGATTTAATAAGCAAATAACATGTAGAATCAACCTAAGAAACCAAATAACATGCTTCTTGTGCGGAGTTGTCCAGTTTCCGTGGTATGCGGACCATCATAATTTAAAACATTCTTTCCATGGATCTTGACGAGAAACATAAGAAATCAAAAAATTTAATTTTTGATTACAAAAAGCGGCCATCATCCTAATATAAGCATGCATTGATATTCGTTTCAATCAAATTTTCATAATCATAAATGGAAAATCATGAGAATTCTCAGCAGTGGCTGCGATACCACATGTAAATTATAAATCAATTAAGTCAAGATCATTGAACCGTGATTTTCACATATGCATAGATCACGGAAGCACAATAAACAATTAAGCGTACGCTTGATCCATGGCCAGCGAATGCTATGGGAAATCCCAATCGGTTTACACGTCGGTTGAGGGAAAAATGTGTTTCTCTCTCTTGCCTCTATTTGCACGTAAAACCCTATTAAATTGTTTTTTCTATCAAGTGCATATTAGATGGTTATATCAATATATAAGTGAAATGAGAGAGGACCCGTTGCCATTAAAAAGCCCATAATCAAATTGCCACCACCAGTAATACGTTAGGAAACATTTTCTCATAATTTGACCAATAGAAGTTGTTACAAATAATAATATCCGTTAAGCTACTACGTATCTCGTGGGTAAAATTATGCATGTGAGCCAGCTTTAGAATATTAAAATATTCTTACACTCCATGGTCAATAATTTAGCATTTTTTTTAAAAATTTATAGTTTTAACTTTTAATCGATTTCTTCTCCTCAGTCAATTGATGCAATGATGCTGTGCCTATTGCCTTGCTTGTTTTGCACAGGAATCAAACCTTGTGTTTTGTATAGATATAAACATCTGTGGCGGAGGATGGATCAGTTGGTGGTGGATTGAGGAAGAGAACATTGGAGCATGGTTATAAGATTAAGGTGTTTGGCTACCAGAATAATGAGTGTTTTAAAAGTACGTGTTTTTCGTTTTATTGGGCCACATAGTTTGGTTAGTAAAATGAGTATTGATTGGTGAGTACTAGGGTAATGCTTGGCAGCTGCAAGCCCGGCAGGAAATCCTGCACAAAAGTGACGTGGCTGTCCTAAAGGACAACACGTGTGGTTTTCTTTGCCATTTGTTGAGGGCCGTCATGGTCTTGGCCGGCGTCGTCCAGCAGCGCCACTTAGCCTAACGATCCTCACAACCACACCCACTCAAATCAAATAAAATTTGAGGAGATGGAGAAAAGAGAGATGAAGCAGATGGTGACGATGGAAGAAAAAAGGTTTGATGAAAATTGAAAAATTGCATCTCAAAGAAGAGTTCAATTTGTCAAAACCAAAAAGGATTTCAATTTAAGTGGCAGAGATTGGAGATGGGTTGAACCCCTTAGTTGAAGAGAAACTTTTGCCGCATTATCCGTCGTCGGTCGCCGGGCCTTTGTTTTTGCTAGTTGGAATAACTACAAACAGTTTTTGCTTTGTTTTGGTTATTTTACTTTGAGTTAAAAAACTAAATTAGAGTTAAAAAGAGCTTTTGGAACAAAAATATAACCACACGTGTTGTCCTCTGGAACGTGCCGCGTCCCTTTTGTGCAGGATTGCTGCTGTATTTTTAAAAATATTTATATAATAATTATGTGTTAAATGTTAAGATTAATATTTTTAATTTGCAGTTGATCATTGTTTAGTTAATTTTTCTACACCCCATATTATGAAAAGGAACTATATATATATATATTTTTATTGTAATTATTTATATATATTTTCAAGTGAAATTTTATTTTATTGAGTTGGACTTTTGAATTAGTCAATAGAAGTTTCTCTACTTAGACCCAATGCCAAAAGCCCTTTGGCTTTTTACACATAACACGTGGCTTAAAATATGTTCCATTATTAGATAAGATGGAATTGCTTCTTCAGATATTTGCCGACATTCACCTATTATAAATAGAGATCAAGGGCCGTAGTGATGCGGTTTGCATACCAAAGTCAGAAACGAAAACAGAGACAGAGAGAGGAGAGGGGGAGGAGAGAAAGAGGGAGCAGGGGAGAGAGAAGAATAAGAAAGGAAAGATTTCTTGCTGCTCTCTATCATGTACTGAGTAGAAGGGGAAAGAGTACTTTGGACTGTTCTTTTACTTCATGAACATGAACAGACACATGGTTAAAATATGTAGAAAGGGAGAGGGAGAAGACAACTGGGTTCATGTTTTGGCTCTTTAGTATATCAGCTTACATATTTAGTTAATTATCTGCTTTCTAAGTTTGTTCTAATTAGATTGCTGCCAACTAAACCTAAATCACTTTCACGCATCTCTCATAAATTGGTTCATATTGTTGGGTCTGGCTATGGTGTTATGTATGCAAATGCGGTGAGGTCGCCCGGAGTTTATTTATATTAAGTTTTTGCGAAAAAATGATTAATCTAAGTAGATTGATTACTGGCGTGGCAATGTAGTCTTTATGTAGCGGCGAAATTTCCCATATTGTTATCAAACTATATTTATTACTATTTTATATTTATACATATCAAGTCCAAAGTATATGCCGTTGGTTTTACATGTTTACACTTTGTCTGTTGATTTTCATCTATATTAGATTATACATATTTCCCTTCCTGCTAAGTTTATATGTAATTCGACCAATTCGTTTGAAGGGGGAGATTTATCTATATGGAACTATAGTCAAGCTATTTCTCTTGTTATCAAACTATAAATATTATGGTTTATATATATATATATGTTGATGTCTGTACATGTGAACTACGCCAAACTATTTTCCTGAATTATCAAACTATGGACAATCTTGAGGAACATTTGTTTTGGCTTTATATCATACTAGCCTCTTGTGTTGCATTCGTTCCGGAGAAAATAATATTTTATTCGGAGGTGCAAAATAAGCGATTTTGCCCTTGGTTGACCTTTCGGTTGACTTTTTGCGTCGTAACTAAATCTGACGCTTCCCACTGCCATTTCCTTGACGTGTGCACAAGTCGTCTGAACGCTAAATGACGCGGCGGGAGCGTCGTTAGGACTCGAACGGAGAAAATATTTACGGTGATTGATTTCGAGCGTTTTCACAGTATTTTCAAATTTACTTGGAGGATTTGGTGGTTGAAATTTGGGCCCAAATCCTGTTGGCCCATGTGGCCTTGTCCCTGTCTGTTGACTCTTGTCATACTCTCTCTCCGAGTGCTTTCTGCAGCAAACAACGAGGAGCAAAAACCCAGGTGCTCAAGGCACCCAGTACCTCTCTTACCTACCAGCGAGCGATCTTTTGGCCGGTGAGTTCATAGACCTCGCCCATCATCTTCGTTGCCTTCGATTTACCCGGCTTTGGACCCTTGCAACTCAAACCGGAAAACCCATAAAATTCCAACAAAACCCGAGAATTTCTCTCGGCCTTTTCTCGGTAGTAGAGGCCTCGAATCACCTCGATCTTGTCACCATTGGACTCTGGATGTCCCAAGTACAGTTCAAGCTTTGGATAATCGCGTTGGGCCAGAAATCGAAGAACTCGAAGTCGACCGGTGTGCGCCGTGGCTTCCTTCAATTTTCGCGGGCCACTTCGGCCGGAGTTTTGGCCCAAAATGGTAAGTCTGAATCTCTCCTCACTTAGCTTCATTTTTGGTACTTGAATGTCAATTTGGACTTAAAGCGAAGAAGTTATGAAGCTTTTTGAAAAATTACCCAGGGAAAGCCATTGCCAAAATTTACGGCTTGGCCGGCGGTTGTGGCGACGCCACGGCTGACCAGAAAAGACGAGTGGCCGTGGCCCAGCGTCGGCGATGACATCGATAAGCAAGGTCGAGGCCGACGCGCGGCCCGTCCCGGTAACCGGAAGTTCAGGCACGACCAGAAGCTCGGGCGGCCATGATGGCTGCTTGGTGAGAAGCCCGGCGCATAACAGCGGCGTGGCGTGCGTGGGCAACGCATGGCGCGCGTGAGACTTGGCCGTTGGAGCGCGCGTGGGCGCGGCTTGGCGCGTTGAACGCGTGAGGCGTGGGAGGTCCCAAATTCGATTGTATGTTTTCACGGGAGCTGCGACGTGTACTACCTCGGGGTAGTGCGGCATGATAATTTTGAGGTGTTTTAGACCTCCAAATTGAGAAAGCAAGGGATAGGTTTAATTAATTAGAATTAATTAGTTACCTTTATGAAGTTTAATCATTGTACAGGTGATATCTCCTTATAGGTGGGGGCTATCCGGAAGGAGACTAGGGGCTACCCGGAGCCAGGTACTTCGACCCGGCTACCCTACGGGTGGGTGAGTGGGCCCTTTCTATATTATTTAAATGTGTTTTATATTTGGGAAATTATATATTTGGTTTATGCCTACATTATATTGTGGTTTTAAATGGATATTTATACGTCTTTATTAGTAGACCTTGTTATATTATTTTATTACTGGGTTTTACTAGCTTGGCACTCGTATTTTTAGTGAGCCATGTGCTTAGTAATTATTTACTCGGTTTTACTGGTTTCGGCTACGGTATTTCGTTAGGCCAAATGGAAATTAGTGGCTTGGGCCTACATTTCCATTTTGGGAATTATACCAAGTAAATTGGTGATTTAAAATTATTATTATGCAGCGTATCATTGGTATCGAACCGGCCCTATTTTAGAAGTTTTAGGGAATTAATTATCTTAATTCCCTTTAGCAATATTAACGGGTTTTTATTCGTTTGTGGGCCTTACGCGCCCCGTGTTGGGAGCGAACCCCTTGGATATGGTAAATTTCTACCGTATATTGGGTTCACCTAGTTTTCATTAAGTTGGTATTTCTATGCCTTGGTACCCATGTGGCGTATTCTTTGTTATTTCCACGTATTTTTAGTTATATGCTTGGTATTTCGGGTACGGCCCGAGAATACCATATATATTGTTATTTTGAGGTTTATCCCTTATAGAGAGTACCCACCTTGTTTTATGAAGAGTATTCCATATTATGTTTCCAATACGCTCCAGCTAGGTTGCTTACCGGTGTTTGGTGTACCGTCAGGGGCCCCGAGGACGACTTCACGTGATTGTTCACACGCACCTATCGTTCGCTGTGGACCCACATGCCGAGTGCCCGGCTTGTTCGGTGCTGGGGCGACTCGAACTCGTGATACGCATGTCTCGTAACTGCGTGTTTGCCCTCTTTTACGAAATACTTTGTTATTTATACACACCAGCTTATTCATAGCCAGAAAATATATGTATGAACTTTGTGTGTTTGCTATATACCTAAGCGAGCGGTTTATCTTATAGTTTAGTATTGTGATTGTACCAGTGCTTCCTTGATGCCCACAGGAGGCATTTATTTGATTCACGGGTTTCATTATATCCTTATTTACGAACTTACACGGGTAAAGCACCATGTACGACGGTGGCTTTCTGCTGCCCGTTTCGGACGGTAAGTATATTTCGTGCCTCGTTTTTCTACCCTCTTATATTAGTATGTTTTAGAAACGGTTTCGTAGGCTAACGATTTTGATGGCGAGGGATTCTGCCCCCGAGAAAGCAGTTTTTACAAAAATGACATTGGCCCACTCACCCTTTTGTTTTGTGCCCCTCCCGAGGTTTTAGTGGCTGGAGTATCTCGGTCCCGAGTAGGTGGTATGACGAAGGTTTAAATTTCTTGGTATTATAAATACTTTGTCACGTCCAGAACTTTGTACGACGTGCTTGTTATACCTAATTCTTCCGCCCGTACATTTGTGTACTACACCGTTAATTCATTCAATTGTTTAAATAAATTCTTATTCCATCAAAAAATTGGCTTTCGTCACACCCTACGTGGTGTCGGCGGCCTGCAAACTTTTGGGTGTCACACGTGTATCCCGTTCGGGATGTGTCATCTTGCCACACGCATGCGCGTTAGCAATTAGCTCTTTTTTATTTTTATTTCAAAAAATTAAGATACAATTTATAATTTTAAAAAATGATTTAAATTGTTTTAAAATAGTTGTAAAGGAGGGACATTTTTGGTATTATGAATGTTTTATCAAATTTTGTCTTCTCCTTTATATATATAGATAAAGCTTGTGGAGTTGGTAATGTATATATACGTTTTATTTAATGAACACCTTTATTGAAGTTATATATTTACTATAATCAACAAAACTTTTATATAATTATATATATATGATTCATGGCTGTTATTATTGGGTTTGTACGATTGCTAAGGAAGAGAAAATTTAAGAGTTTTACATATGAGTGTTCTTTTTGTATTATAAAAACTAGAGGAAACAAATAAAGGTCTGATGTTTGGGTGTGTTGATTAATTGAATGAGTATTAGGAAGAAAGAAAGTAGAAAATAGGGAGAAGCAGAGACATTAATATGAGACATATAGCTTTTGAGATTTATTTGGCCAAAGTACTCTTACTGTTGTTAATTAAAGGGCTATTGTTTTGTTCTTTGGGTATTGAATGCAGAAACAAATGTGGAAAATAAAAAAAAATAGAACATGGAGCTTCACGAGGTGTGACCAATTTGTGGAGGAGAAGAGATTTGGTACATATTAACACAAGCTATAGTATTTGCTAGCTTTGGATTTCGGAGTAGGAAATACGGTAGATCTTTATGGAAATTGATTTTTATTAAATTTCGTGAAGTGCTCTATTATTTGATCTCGTAGTTAATTATAATCTTGTCGATGTTACTTGGATTCTTCATTGGAATGTTTACTTGTTATTGATTATGGAATTACTCTTGGTTGAGAATATACTATGATACATGTGAGCGATGAAATGAAACTATTTTGTGAATCATTCATGATGTGTCATCCCACGCTTTTGAATCAATAGATGTGGTTGGAGCTTCGGTGTTGGAAATGAACTATGGAAATTAGGGTAGTGGATTATGATGCTTTTGTGTGTTGAGCCAAACTCTTAGTAGGTACCAGTCTCGAGGGCAAGCCCACGTTACCACGCGATTTCTTTTAGGGTAATTGGGATTGGCGGCGAAGTTTTGGCAAGGCGACTAACAAAGAAATTGGGATGATTGAGTGCGTGAGTTAGTTCATATAATTAAGTGCTCGGGATCAAGTGACACACCCCACCCTCGTGCACGTGGATACCGAGGTTCGGGCGTCTTTGGCCGACACTCGCGTAGAGAGGTAGCCAACCATTAAATGCATGACAACACTTAGTTTAAGTAATTAAATTACCATGAAGTTGCGAGGAAATTAATGTCAACATGCAAGGTTCGGAGCGTACTAATTTAATTGTTGAAGCAAAATAATGAATCAAGTTCTTAGAATTTCTATCCATAACGAGGGGATGGATATTATTAAGCGAATAAAGAAATAGTAAATCCCTACATGGTCGGAAAGCAGAATCGGGTGCCACTCGGATGCCTCGACTTCACCGAGATGCTCTATCACTAGGTCTGAAGGGCGCAAAAGCAGGTGAGTGGAGGAAAGGCAAAGTTTTGAGGAAATACCTTTTTCTCTTTTCAACGTAGTAACCCTATTTGAAATCCGGTATATTTGCAAAATCATACCTAAAGTAGTATGTATCAAATCATACTATAATATAAGTATATAGGCTGAAAGTAAATCTCCAGCGCGAATCAGTAAATAATACCATAATAGATGTCAACCCATACTTTGTAAGTATAATGGAAATATATGTATATATATATATATCAACATAATTAAATAATAACAATTCATATTCCCATCTAAATACGTTTTTCGCCATATATATATATCAATAGTATAGATAAGAAGTCAACTTACGGGGTATATGAGCAATCACCCAATGTCGTGTTGAAACGACCTCTCAATCCCGTGCAAACTAACTTTTTCCGTTATCAATCAATTTGTACTCTAGTACCACACACATGTAGCTTGCCCCTTGCGCATTGCGCGTCACACCAGTCAGCAATGGGGCCTTTTCCCCAAAAATAAACATAAACGTAAGACAAGCTTGCACTAAGGTATTTACCGAGACAATACCCCACAGGCCACAATGCGTGTGACCCCCAGCATCTTGAGACTTGTCCTACGGCCGTGAGGCGGTACTACAAGCGCTAGTGAAAGCATACCAAGTGTGTTTGAAAACATACATACATATATCATGTGTAGAAGTGAAGAATATCATATACTTCATAATTTCCCAAATATTTAAACGTTGTATATTGAAGACATAATGTGCTTAGAAGCCATGGAAATTAAATATCAATATATCAATGATATTCATCTCTCAAAATCATTTGCAAAATATATATATCCATATATATATATGTCACGCCCAGGACCGGGGTCGATGAAAATATAACCACTTTTAGCGCTTGTGAGACAAAATAAAAAAATAAATAATTAAAGACAAACCAAAACGGGGTGGAGAATAAATTCCTCTTATACTTCACAACCAGAATTATTTACGAGGCTAAAGTAAAGAAATAACAACTTCTAGCCTCATTTAATCCAATCTCATCCCACCTACCCTCTTGATTGTTTAATTCATAAACACATAAAACAATATAGGGATGAGCTTTACAACTCAGTGGGGACACTTAACCTTGCAACAACCACAGAATTGATCAAATTAAATTAAGTGTCATGACATCATATAGCAAGTATCAAATCATTATCTATAACAATGCAAGTGCAATGCATATTCTTCGTCTATGCCGTTAATCCATTATAACTAAACACCAGGACATAAGATCCGTCCATTAAAATTGCCTTACCATGGTCGAGCACTTAATTATGTAGACTAACATAACTCAATCATCCCAATTTCCCCTTTTTGTTAGTCATCTTGCCAAAACTCTTAGTCGCCAATCCGAATTACCCTAAAAGAAGCGCCTGCTAATGGGCTCTGAAACTTAGTACCTACTAAGAATTTGGCTCAACTACACAAAGATCATTTCCAACTACCACTGCATTTCAATTCTTTCTCAACAACGAAGTTCTGACCACTTCTCACATACTTGAGTGATGCACAAATAGTTTCATTTCATCATTCACATACCACAAATATTCTCAACGAATAACATTCCACACGGTAACACAATAAGCAATAACGAATAAACATCCAAGTAATCCAATAATGTACACATATCCAAGTAAACCAACAAGATTATAATCAACCAATGAGATCAAATAATATAGCACTTCATGAAATTTAATAATAAAATCAATCTAAAGTAGTCTGTAGTATTTCCTACGTATTCCAAAGCATTGCTCAAACTCTTTGAAAGTTACAAGAGAGTCCACCAACGTGATCAATTCCTATTCACATAATACAAGCTGTCACTAAAATGCATACCCTAATACTAATCAAATAAGTTGGGATTACTAATTGAACATCAAACAACTCAAATATCATTTTGGATGTTTGGGATAACATAATTACAAAAGAAGAGAAACGTTTGTCTACAAGCGTCTTTGGAAAATAAGTGAATATATATATATAATACCAGTTCATCAAAACTCTTTAGCTTATATAGTTGTATATAAGCTTTATCAAATATACTGAAATCGAGTAATCCTTTTTCCACCTCACAAACATATGCTTTATTTAGGATAGCATAAATATATATATACATATATATATATATATATATATATATATATGTAGACATACATAAACAGCTTGAAAACATGAAGCTTTTGGTTTTAGTTCCAGTACATATACATGAATACATATATTACTAAGAGACCAATTCCATCCTTTAAGATATATTGTTTGGTATGTAAATATATATAGTTTGATAAGGTGGAAAACCAACTACATGCATAAGTAGACATATATAAACAGCTTTTATACCAAAATAGCTATTAACTATATAGATATACATATATATTAAAAAACCAAATAACTTTAAGCATATGCATAAAATTAGGGTTTTTCTTAAAACTAATATGCTTGAGTCCCCCTGCATACGACCCAATCTACGTAAAGATAGAGATAATAGATAACATGTGATAATTGTATATAGCTTCAGACTTATCCTTTTGTGTAGGCAAATTGATCGATCTCAATTGTAAGTATATGTGATAGCACCATATATATGAAACCAAAGCACTTCAGATGTGAAATTAAGTCTGTTTACAAATAAATTAGGGTAATCAGCCATAGAATAGATGTAATGCTTTGCATAATATCAACAACGATGAAAGATTAATAGCTACCAAAATATAGAAGATATATGAATCTTTACCCAGGTTTTGAAAGTAGGCTGATTGAATAAATGACACCATATTAGTGTTTGCCAGGCAAAAGCACACGAATATCATTCGTGTTCTTTGCTAGAGCGAAAAGAGAGACCAAAGAACGATGCAATAAGCAAGAAGTAGGAAGATTAATGGGGAAAGGATTTTGATATAAATCCTTTAGGCAAATCATTAAGTTCCATCTACTGCAGTTGATCTCTCTCTCGCCCTCTCTGTTTTCTCTCGCCTCTCTACATTTTACCCGGATATAAGAAGGCCAGGCGGTGCTTCTTATCTAATAGCTAGGACGATACAGGAATGCTAAGCATTCCAATCCTACCGACTGTGAAAGTGTTTGATAACTATTAATAATATTATATAAATTTTTTAACCAATAAAATATTATAAAATATAAGCATATATATATGAATCGGTGGAATAGCACTTATATTATATATATATATATATAAGAATATGGAATTCTTTATAAAATAATATCATATTTAACATATAAGTATTGTTTTAAAATAAATTAGATCACAATATATATATATATATATATATATATAAGCATGCCTCAAAAACATTTAAACTCATGTAAGAGAAAACCATTTTCATAAATATTTTCAAGCATATAAACCAGAGTATGAAAACAAGAAGTCCACTCCCATGAGGTGATGGGGAGTGAAATCTCCCTCGATGACCCCTTACTCCTCGGTGTGGCGGCCAGAAGAATTACCTATTTAATATTGGGAAAAATTAGAACCTCCTTAATATAAATTAATATAGGCCCTATAGAAAAATATTCAAAAACCATGCTATTTTGGGGAAAACGGGCTCGAAGCGATTTTGGGCACGAAAAGCCCTACGCTTGCCCAGTCACCAACTGCTTGCATGTGATACAGTCTTTGCCTTCACTTGCCAGCCCCTTGCTTGCAGCACCGCCACCACTTATTCCAGGAAATGGTTGGGGCCGCGCCCTGCGCCGGGGAGCGCCCTTGTGTGCGACGCGCTGTGGCAGCGTTAAGCGCCCGTTAAAGTTAGCAGCGTCGAGTCCAAGCAAATATACCTTTCACGGCGAAATATTAGCGCCATCAGGAATATTCCGTTACCATTGACGGAATATTCCTTCTTCCTCCACTCCTCTACTTGATCCGCGGGAGCCGTTGTCACATCCGGACCGACTCATGCGTAACCATGACATTATAAAAGCTTTGGGCGCCCTCACGGTTTTGTTTGGGAACTCACGAGCAACTTCCAGTGGGTCACCCATCATGGGATTGCTCTGGCCCAAACTTGCTTAACCGGAGTTAGTGGAATCCAGGCCCAGGTGAGCTCCCAAGGCCTCGTGCTAATTGGAGGTGGGCATGTACATATAAGGCACATCACCCCCTCTCCGTTGGTCGATGTGGGATATAACAATCACGGCTTAGGGAACCCGAGCGTCTCGCCAAGCACATCCCGTGCCCGAAAACGCGAGTAACATTACCATTATATGTCACACATCTCGGACCGACTCCGCCGCGCACGGTATTGTCCGGCTGGGCCACGCCCTCACGGTTTGTTTTGGGGAACTCACGAGAGCAACTTCCCGGTGGGGGCCCATCATGGGATTGCTCTACCCAAGCACCTAAACAACCGAATTACGATGGAATCCGAAGCGATGCTTTCCCAGGAAGGCCTCGTGCTAATTGGAGGTAGTATGTACATATAAGGCATACCCCTCTCCGTTGGTCGATGTGGGATATCCACGGCCCGCCGCCTTGTAAATCCTCGTATGCGATTCATGGGAATTACCGGGAAATTTTCCGAATTAATTCCAAAACTTCAAAAATTCATAACTTCTTTGTTCTTGACCAAATTTAACATGCCATATATCAAATTGAAGGTATTGTGAGTAGAATATTTTGTACCAATTTGGGAGCCGCAATAATGGCGGAGAGATGGCCTGAAATTTAGCCGGAAAAGCTTAGGGAAACCTAATTCCGTTCTCCTTCAAAAGCGCACCAAATTGGGCCGATTCTTTATATCGATTTGAACCTACTCAATCAATAAACCAATGGCAATGGTCTCGAGGCTTACCTTGGTCTGTTTTGCACACGAGGAGATTGTGGACAATTTGCCAAAAGCGGATCAGACGTCGGTTTGATCGATCGGGTTCGAGTTTGGAGATTCTAAAAATCACGACCTGGAGTCCGGAATGACGAGACGGTGATCGTGATGGCTATAATCTCGTGTCTCGGTTTGATGGTTTTGTGATTCGTCAAAGTTAGGGTTTCGGTGAGGTTTTGGAGGTTTTTGGCTTAGAGAGAAAAGTGGAAGAGAGAAAGAGAGGAAGGTTTGTGTATGAAGCGTGCAAAATGAATGGGGAAGGGTTGGCACGCACGGCCAAACCAAAAACCTAATTCCAACTACGGAGTGAAAATTACTAAAATGCCCCTGCACTTTAAAGAAGTTCGTAAGCGTTCGTTTGAACTCCAAATTGAGTTCCGCTTGCGTCCCACTTGTGCGTTCATATCGATGAGTACATCGCTTGAATATGTAAAGAAATAAATTTTCTGATCGTCACGAAAAGTCAACAGAAGTCAACATTTACCACTAGGGGAAGTACTGGTAATTTCACATAAAATTTTGGAATGGGTTGTAACATCAGGAAAGTGGTATAAGTGCGAAATGGGGTGATAAAGTGGGTGTTTAGTTATACGGATTAATGGGTATAAGCGAAGAATGCATTGTTATCGATAATGATTTGACACTTGTTGTTTGATGCCATGACAACTGCATTTAATATTGTCAATTTGATGTTGTAGATTTATGTCCCTACGGTGTAAAGCTCATCCCTCTGTGTTTTGCGAGGTTTAAGAACTAAGCAGGCGATGAGTGGTGAGATTGGATTAGATGCGAGGCTAAGTTTTATTTTTACATTTATTACTTTAGCCTGTAAGATTTTTGGTTATGTTTATAAGAGGAGTTTATTTTAAAGTCAGTTTCGATTTTTGTGTATTTGTTCTTTTCATTTTACTCGCCTTTTGGCGGCGAGGGTTATATTATTAGTTTTCCACCGAGCCCGGGAATTAGAGCCTTGTGATATTTAAGCTAACATAAGCTAATAGATTAATTTAAACCAGAATTAAACTTTCATAGCGCACAAATCAATTATAGTAAAGATATGCAAATGCGAATTCGATCCCACGGGGATTTCGTTAACACCAATTAACCGATTAATCACGCTAAACTTAATATAACAAACAAACTATAGGTGGAGTTAAATGATTGATGTGGGTGACTAAAATTAACAAGAAAAATAAAAGATGAATAACTTAGAAATAAACACACTACGAGAAAAGAATTGAAACAATGGAGCCTAGCTAAAAGGTTATGAATCCACCAGTAACAATCCTGTTTACTTTCACAAAACTGACTACTATCCAATTGCCATGCCAATGGTAAAGTTATTCTTTCTAAGGTATGAATTAATTTGTGTTCGAGGTATCCAGCATCGTGTGTCTACTAACATTGAAAATATATCTTTGATGCGGCATACAATTAACACATAGAAATCCGTTAAAGCGTAGAAGAATCATGTTAACCAAATAGGACTAACTTGATATTGGTCATCCTCACTAGTTTATCTACTCTTTGTTCGAGTTTGAATACAAATAGTACTTCAATCCCACATCACCAAAACTTGTTTGTTTTGGAAACTTTATAAATCTTTATGCCGTATAGTTAATTAAATAAGGATTAAAGTAGTGGGATGGGCCTTGGGGCTCTTGGGAGTTCTTGGAAATTGAATAAGACACCCAAATCAGAAAATTGTTATTATTTATATTTTGGACAGCAGAATGTTGCAAATTAAAATGAAAGGAACACAATGTTTGAATTTGAATTTAGTAACGAGCATAATTGTTCCCAATAGTTATATGTTTTTGAAAAGGTGTCAACAACTTTATATATGTATACCACGCAAGGCTACAGAAGGTAAGGATTTTTTATTTTCACATTAAAACTTTTTCCATTTTATAAAGAGAGAAGCACACAAAAAGTTAGCGGAGATCAAAGATCGGTGTTGGTTCCTTGATTTATAGATTGTTGAATCGAGAGATCGACGTCCATTGAACTTCAAGCAGGAAGGCGAAATTATGTCTTTGGGACATTAAGACTACGCAAGAGTCTCTATATGCACATCAAGTTAGTTTATTTCGATTAACATTTTACTTTCAAGTTTCAACGATTTCTTTGTTATATATGTTATAGTAGACTTTTTGTTGTTATAACTTTGTAACGTTTGTTATAGTAATATAAATATTGTTATATTCTTTTGATTTCATTGATGTTGTCTATTACCTCTTTTGAATTTTATCCCAACACTCTTCTTAATCTTAGATCCAATAACCTAATTGATTGGTCATCTTTATAGATTTATTTAGGGTTTTCTATCACCCACGGGCCTGAACTTTCACTCACCAGGTGATTGATGCGAACTTTAAAACCCGATCATAGAATGCGGACTTATAAAAACAAGACTTTTAGCGATACTTGCGTCCCATTCGTTATCTCTCTTGTCAATTAAGAGGTAAATATGTCATTTGCACTATATGTTTGATAAAATGACCTTTAAGGCCTTGATTACATGGTACGATCCTTTCTCTCTCCTTCTCTTTTCCCGAGTGTATGTGTAAAATAATTTACCTACATTTATATGTAAAATATAATCTTCGTGACATTAATTAAGCATGTATTATTACATATTTTAGGCATGTTTTATTGTTCTTATATATAAGGCAATGAATTTATAACATTAATGTTTTTTTCTTTTTGTAAAATCATTAATTCTCCCTTACAATCCGTATGGAATTAATTGTGTACATCAAACATTCAAATATGGGTATTTTAGGCATCTAAAAAATTTAAAATGTGTAAAGTCAAACATAATTAATGAATTTGCTTATGTGGAATCTAATCAATGGGTTATAATCGAGTAAAAAACTTATGTCGGATTTTATGTAGAGAAAATTAAATTTCAGGAACTAAAGTCACATTTTCAATTTTTTTTTTTGTCTTTTTATTCAATTTTATACCAACATGCAAATCACATTGGCAATTTTGTTTCATTCAATATTTCAATTAGTGATTCATCGAATTAATTTACTTGCATCTAAGAACAATATTTCAATTATTGATTCGTCGAATTAATTTACTTGGGCGTAGCCTTTTATCAATTGAATGTTCTATACGGAATGACATTAAGAGGTTGGGTCAACCAATTTGGACAGAAATGATAAGAAAATGAGGGAAATTTCAACCAATTTGGGAGGGAAATTTCAACCCATTTGGGAGGGAAAATCGGAAAGAGAAGGAGAGAAAGGATCAGACCATGTAATCAAGGCCTTAAAGGTCATTTCATCAAACATATGGTGCGAAATGACATATTTACCCTCTTAATTGACGGAGAGATAACGAAATTGGGACGGAAGTATCACCAAGTCTTGTTTTTATAAGTCTGGGCATCTCTGTGATCGGTTTTAAAGCGCATCAACTCACCCGATGAGTGAAAGTTCAGTGTCTGGGGTGATAAAAACCCATTTAGATTGACTAGGAGAGATAACGGAATTGGGACTAAGTAATGTCAAAAGTCTTGTTTTTATAAGTCCGGGCATCTCGTGACGGTTTTAAAGTTCATGCATCAACTCGGGCCTCAAACAGTGAAAGTTCAGTGGCCCGTGGGGTGATAAAACCCATTTAGATTGACGAAGAGATAAACGGAATTGGGACGGAAGTACTACAAAGTCTTGTTATAAGTCTGGGCATCTCTGTGATCGGTTTTAAAGTTCAGGCATCAATAAGTCTGGTGAGTTAAAGTTCAGGACCCGTGGGTGATAAAAACCCTAAAGAGTATACCCGAAAAGCTAAAAATAATTCAAGAAAGAAGAGAGTAGAGACACTGACCTAGAACAAAGCAAGAAGACGATGCACAAGCCAAAAATCTCGTCGAAGATTGGAGAGTAAACAGAGTGAACGATGCAGCCCAACCCTTATCAGGGTTTATCGTGAAATTTAGCTCCTAATCATGAAATTTGGCTCACGCAAGACTTCCCGCATAAGAATTTGCGATTCTCGTCTCTGTTGAAATTGTGAAATTACACCTATTTAGACGGAAATTAAACTCGGGAATCTTCATCCCCAATTTCCACCTTTTTCACGTAGAATTTGCCTTTTCTCTCGCTACAAGTTGCCAAACGAGAGAAAATTGCTTTCCCATCCTAAATTTCTGAGTTTAAATGAAATTTCGGGTCTTTTTACTGTATCCAAACAGAGCATAAAGTAAATCATGGTGTTCAAGAAGGAATTTGAAGACAAAGACATCAGATTTGCCATTGAGTGAAATATATTTTAGGCCCAGCTCAATATGGCCCGATGTAATTTAAAATTAAAGTTTAGTTTTATAAATAATATTAAATAACAAACAATATTTTAATGCATATTTGAATTTTGATTCTCATATCAAGTTAGCATATTTGTAAAGGAAATCTAATGAAAAGGGTTCTAAAACTTTGAATCGTAACCAAAAGCACTTTAATAACTTTATTTAATGGTTAGGACAAAACCCAACATCAAACCAGCCCAACCAAAATAATTGACCGACTTCTAATTTTGCCCCTATAGTTTTAGTCCAGTTGTTTTCTTTTTCCATCTTGTGTTCTTCCCTCTCATTTCCTTCTTTCCAATCTTAGATTCTTCATAAGTCTCTCATCCAGTAACGAAATCACGCAAGGTCAGAGACTACAAGTTCGTATCGACGCCCTCTTTCTTCTGATACAAGACCCCACATGTTGAAACTCAATGTTCAGGGAGATCGAGCACTCCAAAGGTGACTTTTTTTTGCAATTTTTGCCAATTTTCAACCACACCGGATGGAATTGGTCCTCGACCCAAGAGAGAAGTTTAATCCTCTCCTCATGGGCTTCCTTTCAATGTAAGTGCTTCCTCAAAATTAATACTTTCATATTTGGTTCTAAAAATAGTGACAGTGTTCAGTTCTAGAAATAGTTGCAGTAGTTTAACAGATCTAGGCTCAAGCCCGTTAGGGACAAGGGCTGGAAGAAAAAATATGAGGGTTGCACGTTGGGCTTGGCTTTCAGCTTGTGGGTTTTAATATTTAGGGCTTGATGTATGTAATTTGTGTCATTTTCATTAAATAAAGTTATTAGAGTGCTTTTGGTTAAGAAAAAGTTTGGAGAGAAGCCATTTTCATTAAAGCTCCCTATTTGTAATGTTATTATTATTAAATACAAAATTAGTATAATTTAATTGACTATATTAACCAAACAAATATCTTAGTTCAAATGGTAATTGACAACTTACTAATACAAGTAAAATGTCCTAGCTAGCTTTAATTCTCAACAACATTACTATTTTTATATTTAAATGAAAATGATTAAGGGCTAAAAATCAGGCCGGGCCGCTCTTAGGCCTAAATTTTCTTAGCCCGTGGGTAGGGCTTGGGCGTTGACCTCTTAGGGTTGGTCCGGCACGGCCCAATTTACAGGTCTAGATGCTTTCAACTAGTATAAATAGGACACTCTAGGTCTTTGTTAGAGGACCCGACCAACACATTCAACTTATCTTTTTAGTTTCTCTATACCCCGTGTGCTTTTGTCTTATTTTTCTATTCAAAATGTAGCACTACATAGCTTTATATTTCAAATTAGCTTTCAATCCTACAAATTACTTTTTCTCGCAAGTAGTGTAATTTTAATTTTCTTGCACTTAGCGTAAGAATTATTTTTTTTGCACTTAGCATAATTTTAATTTTCTTGCAATAGGAATAATGTAATGTAACTACTTATCAATTCGATACATTCGACTATAATTCGTTTAGGTTGATGCGATGCGCCATCCATATACAGATCAACCACTAAATCCATTTCACTTAACTTTCACAAAACCATAAAAATTTGACACTTATTCAAAGTCCTTGCACCCAAGGCACGGAGAACCTTCGACAGAGATGTAAATACAATCTTTACTCGCTCGGCCTTCAAGCCGCAAGTTGGCACGCCTGCAACAAATCCAGAAGGACTAACACCATTCATCGCCTAAGGTGGGTTGCCATGGGCTTCTGCCCAACTCCCAACTCCAAGGAGGTTCTCAAATTCTTTGGTTTTGGTAGCTGGGATTTTGTTGAGTGACGGTTGCGGTGGGAGGAATCGTGGCAATCAAAGTGTGTGGGTCATGAGTTATCAATTTTTTCCGTAATGCACATCACTAAACACACATCTTAAATAAGAACTGTTAGATTAAAATGGACAGAGGAGATGAAATATTTAGTTAACTTGCAACCGGTCAAGGAATATCTATTCAATAATGTGTAATCTCCATCCTAACACTTGGAGCACTTTGTTGCTTAATGTGTAATTCTCGATATTTGCTATTTATTTTTTTGGGTGCTAGTTATTAATTATCTAGCAGATTATTAATTATGCAGCAGTCATCTATTGCAACAGTGTAATAAAGAGATGAGTTAGTTCATGATCACAGAAACACCGATCGAAGTGTATAGTTTTCATGCAAAGATATTTATGTTATCCTCTCTAGCTATTGTCATAGTTGAAAGATGGAAATTTTGACATGTCAAATGTTTAGTAGGATTACGTAGACGTCTTCTCAAAATGGAATACAACTTTTTGTCTTTCACAAGTGACAATAGGATATTTTTTTTTTGTCTAAAGAGTCAAGAGATTTTGATATGTACTTAGATATATATCTGTTTGTATTTTATTTACAACTTTTGTCATGCGCAGTTATAATGTTTAAGGTTCAAATTTTGATGCACGCACCCACATTGATGATTGATCTCAGTAGAATCAACACTTCACTTTTTATTTAACAAATTCTTCAATATACCACATCAGCTAAGAGAGGAGCTACGGAGGGAAACTCTACAGTTATCCAATGAGTTCTTTGTTTCATTTTCTGACCTACTATTTTAAATATATATATATGTATATATATATATTTATATATTTGTCTTCTTTTGTTGAATTATACATGGGAAAACAAAGTATAATTTCATTTTTGTCAAACATGGGAAAACTTGGATAAACAATTGCAGATGGTGGAACTTAGAAACCAGGTACGCTTTTACCATTGTCTTGTTTCTCCGCCTTATCAGATTTACTAGATGATGATGAGCACAGTCTCGGTTGGCACCCACCATGGCCAACGCTGATCGCGGCCAAAGACGAATTGTTTGCCATTGATCTCCGAATCAGAGACTATGACGCTGCTACCGTTTGTTTGGACCCATATTTGGCACATTCTACATATCATTATCTTCATCTTGAATTGAGTCATAACCTAAGTCAACAATAACATTCAAGAAATAAATTGAAGACAAAGACATTAGATTTTCCATTGAGTGAAATATAATTTTAATTTGTAATGGAAAGAAATCAAAGCTCGGGAGGCAATCAATGGGCATTCATTGAGAATGAATGCTCTCATTTAGTATAAATAGGGACCAACTAGGTCATTGTTAAAGGCTAACCAACACATTCAACTTTTCTTTTTGGTTTCTCGGCACTTTCTGAAGTGATTTTATCTTTATTTTTTATTACAAGTGTAGCACTACATAGCTTTATATTTCAAATTAACTTTCAATTTCCGCAAATTATTTTCTCTCACCTAGTGTAATTTTACTTTTCTCGCACTTTGAGTAATTTTAATTTTCTTGCACTTAGCGTTAATTGGAAATTTCTTGCACTTAGCGCTGCTTTAATTTTTTGCAATAGGAGTATTGTAATGTAATTACTAATTACTTATCAATTTAGTCATTCGACTAATTCGTTTGGGTTGATGCGATGTGCCATCCATATATACATCAGCTATATCGCCCATCAACCACTAAATCCTTTTCACTTAGCTTTCACAAAGCCACACCCATTTCACGCTTATTTAGAGTCCTTGCATCAGAGCACAGAGAACCTTAAATCGGAGACGCGTTCAGCTCCTTGATCACAATCTTTTTTGAAGAAGTCGGACAAAGGGCAAATACAATCTTTACTAGCATGGCACGTGAGTTGGCACGCCATAACAAATTAAAAAGGACCAAGAAATCCCAAAATTCTCACCTCGGTGTCAAGTGGCCAAGACCAATTTTGAGACCAACACCGTTTGTCGCCCAAGGCGGAGTCTCCATGGGCTTCAGCCCAACTCAAGGAGATTCTCAACTTCTTTGGTTTTGGTAGCTGGGATTTTGTTGAGTGACGGTTGCGGTGTTGAGGAGGCTAAGTGTTTGCCGCGTGGAAAGGGAGGAATCGTGGCGCTCAAATTATGTGGGTCATGTGTTATCAAATTTTTCCATAATGCACATCACTCAATACACATCTTAAACATACACTTCAATAAGAACTGTTAGATTAAAATAGACGAAGAGTAAAGTCTTTAGTTTAACGCAACCCTTCAAGGAGCATTACGTTGAAAATTTTTTTTTACATACTCGAAGTGTTACATTGGACTTGCTAATACAAAAATTAAATTTATTTCTATATGAACGCGCATCTAATGTCAACAAAACATTAAATTTTTTATTGTTTAGGATGACGAATATGGAGTTGGACCCAACCGCCCACGAAAAGAGGAAACACAAATAATTTTTACATTGTTTTACGTTGGATGCTAATAAAAATAAATAAATTTGCTTCTATTAGCCAGATAATTTATAATATGTGTTAAATGTGATTGTGTAAATCGCAGGTAGATATGGATTGGGATATTACGTTACATTAAAGATTAGAATCTTTTATTGTAATTGTACTTCTTTCACTATAAATAAAGGCCTTTGTATGAGGAATAATGTACTACAATACAACATAATTCCTCCAAGCCTTTCTCTCTTTCTCTCTATTCTTCTCTTGCCGCACCCTTCACTAAGCTGTCCACAACACGTTATCGGCCACGCTCTTTTCCGGCGTGCTCCAGGAATATCTGGGAGTTTTGGCCATCTTCAATCATGGGAGTATTAATTTCAATAGTTTTACTTTTATTTATTTTTTATTGAATTAATATACTTGCTATTGATTTAATTTTCCCTGTTATTTTGAACGAGATTCAGCATTGTGATGGAAATCCGGAGTTGAAGGCAATTCTACAAACAAATTGTTAAACCATCATCATCGGCAATCCAGGTTCTTAAAACATGGTCTCGATTATCGATATTTTGTGGCTGATTGCATGAACCTTCGCCCCATAATCACGCCCAATTTTTAACGTTTAACGAATTATTGATCTATCTACAAATATTGTATTAACATCGACATTTAATATATATGTCATATATTAAGTGAATTGATGATCGTGTGAACGAAGTAAAAATCAAGGGTTTTTTTTTCGCTTTTACATAAAAACACAAAATTTAGTTTTTACGAAAAAACTAGAAATTCTTTCTTGAAATTTTTTTCGTTTTTTGAAAAATAAAGAAAAAAAAAACCTACAATCGGAGCAGTAGGCTGGCCGGGAGCGTCTGAGCCGTCGACGGCCAAGCCCCACCAGGAGCCAGGCGAGCCTGGCCCGGCTCTGACCATGCGCGTCGGCCCGGTTGGGCCTTCCCCGCACCCCGACTGCTTCCTCTCGGCCAGCCTCCGAGCCGGTTGGGCTCGGGCTTTTTGGCATTGCTCCTTTCCCCCGGCCAGTGTAGGTCCGGGCTGCGGCCACTATTCCTTCACGCCTCCCGGCCCAGCTGCTGGACTTAGGGCTTCTAGCCCGTTTTACCACCCGGCCTGGCACAGGTTTTGGGTTTTCATCCCATTTTGCGACGACAGCCCGGCTCTGTTGGTTGGGCTGCGGCTCGACCACGACCCACCAAAAATTATTTGGGTCATATTTTCACACCAGAAAGGTCAGGTAGACCTATATTTCACTACCCATTCACAATATATGTTAAATTTTATTTTTGTTCTATATATATTGCGTTTGCTTACGGTATCCATGAACTTGAAGTTCATAAATTCGGACACAGAAGTTTCGAATAAGTGCCATGAAACACGAAGTTTCCTTAAAAACTAAATACCCATGAGGCTTGGTAGTTTTTCATGAAAATTTAAACCAAACCATGTCTTAGAACCGAATGTTCTTTTATGATTATGGAGATTTTATTTCCCATAACCACCAACCATGATCTTGTTCCCTCCATCCGGTGGATTTCTGAGCCGTAAGAAGTTCAATTTCACTAACATGGAAGTTCTGGCGAAACACTACTTTATGTAGGCACAAGTTGTGAAGCTCCCTTGACTGCGAGAGTTGAGAAACATTGAAGCAAACAATGATGTGGATAGAGCTAAATAAGCCTCAGTCATGATCTTCATCCAGAAGACTTATGCCTAAAGCATTGTAAATGGAAGTACCTCAATGAGGATTCCAAGGCTCTTTGACTCACTCTACGGATCGTTCTAATCATGCAAAGATGATCTTGCCGAGAAGCAAGACACACCTTGCTAGAAGCAAGACACCTTTCAATAGAAAGCAAGACATACCTTGCGAGAAGCAAGACATATCTAATACGACACAAGGCATGATTGAACCACATGTTTGTGAATAAGTACAGTGCGAAGTTTATAGAATCCGATTGAATTTTGACTAGAGAAGATTTTCGTCCTTCCATGCCTCTAAAATGCTCTGAAGAAGCACCCTAGAAGAGTGGAGGTCACTAAATTCTCGAGATCCCGATACTACCACTTTGCTCAGCTGAGCACAACCCAGTGAAATCGGCACCCAGTGATTCGGAGGCAGGTACTTGACGGTGTGATCCGAAGCCGGTGCAGGCCTACCGAATGAGTATAGACTCGGCTTTAGCGGAAGTCTCTGCAGGAGACGGTATAGGCAGTTTCGGTGATGTCTCTGACGGCATGCCTGCTTTGGCGGGGATGTAGAAGGTCTTGCTCTGTTGCGGCCGGAGGTGTGCGAGCCGGACCACGCCGGCGAGGACTACGAATCTCTCTTCCTTCTTGGTGGAGAGTATCAAATAGTGGTAGAATCGGGGTCAACCAAGGGGGTGGCATCACGACCAAACACGTGATCCACTTGACAACTAAGACCCAAGAAAACTTCAAGAATAAGGGACGGTATTCCCGAACCTCAACCGTGCAAAAATCTACCTCATTTTGATGGAATAGATCATTGGTTATGCACTTATTTGTGCCTACCAATGTTGTTGAGGCGTACCATTCATTAGCCAATCGTGAGACTAATTTTGCTTCACCTAACACATATGGAAACGAGAGGTACGACATGGAAGGCCATGTTGGCAGAAACCCCCTATCTTTTGGTTTAAGTTTTGAACAATTTTTCCTTTTGTTTGGATGATTGTTTTCAGTATTTGCTTTAAATTTTTGGATATTATTATGGATATTGTCCTCGAATATGAGTTAATTGAATCATGTTTCTTATACATGTGACCAAATTCAATTAACATGTGATAAGAGTATAAATGTGGGGAAGTTGGTGTGCGGATGAACGTGCGACCTCATGCACACTAACTTCATACTAAATCACCCCTCTAGCGGCGACAGTGCACTGCTTTGATTAAACGCAATGTGCTTGCCTACGTTGTATTAATGAGTAATTGAATTACTATTAGGGCACTTTATATTCTCAGTTCGGAAGAACGTCATTGAGTTATAGGATATTCGAGCAAACAATGATCCTCAAAAACCCTTGTAGAAAATAGAGTGACGTATCTTTGCATCACCTTCCAAAATATGAAGCACGAAGCTATGTTTTGGGGCCAATGGGCTACCTCCAGGCGAGACATGCCACATATGGGTGGCAGGCGGAGTGATTCCCGAGCGGTTTACTTGCTTTGGCACGACCGTTTTGGAACATTCGGGTCAAAACACGATGCAATATGTTACACAATGCATCACCTTACGAAGTAAGGATTTTGTGCCTACAGCACACTTTGCCAAGCACACTCGTTAGGAAATTGGATTTTTACATCATCCACACAACCAAAGTTACTACATAACCCTCTTTTCACGAGTGGATCAAAGAGAATAATGTGGACTCTTCCAACCAAAAATGCGGACCATGTAAAAATATGGTTTTTGGTTGATATATCGACACAATGGTCACGCCAATACGTTCCACGTACACATTCTTTGCTAAACTCACGGCAATTCTTACTTAAGGGCTCACCACCACCAGTATCCCATAAAGTCTAGAAAATTTGGATAATGCCGGAGAGTTTATATCGAGCAGTATTCGATAAGTTTTTTGCATGTTTTTGGGCTTGAAATTGAACATTGAATTCTCCATGTTCAACCTGACAGGCCTCATGACGATCATAAAGCGCATTATCAATTGATCGCAGGACCTTGGTGAACACACCAAGCTTTTCGGTTTATGCCTAGGGCTATGCAATCTTGTATGCAACCATGTTGGTCCCTTCGAGGCCCATTGCTACCCGATACTTTATAGCGTTACAGTGGATTCTTGAGTACGAACGTGTTTATTACGCATTTTGGGTATGAACGCCTTACGCCATATTGCGCCGCAATGTACCAATATGGGTCCTCGAAGAAGGATGTGAATCTTTGTCGATTGTGATTCTCCTTGAATGAGCTCTTTAGAAACCCCTTACCCACGCAATCTCTTTACCGCCATTTTTGCGGATTGTCACTTCGATGAGACGGTCTTCCGTAGTTAGGGAGATAAAACGTCAACGTTCTGAAGAATGGCGCGAATTATCGTGGACGTCAACATGTCTCATCTCGATCCCCATGATACCGGATTCCAGTACTCCGGACACTTTCTGATCTAGATAAAGTGACGAGATCACATATACCAGCTGCAAACATGCACACGCAGGATAGACGTACCTAACGGACGTCGAGGCTCAGCATCCGAATGGTGTGCGCCCTGTGGACGGTTTGGCGCCTGTTGGACGGCTGTGCGTCGACGGCTAGCCAATCAATCGTTCTCGGCTTTGAAGCGCGACGGATCATTCGGTTCCGAAGGATTCACCTCCCTAGAAGTGGAGAAGTATGGCACAAAATGAATCCCTTCCTCGTTCTAAGCTATCTCAACCATTCCACCTCATGAAGTGTCAGGATATCCGAGATTTGTAGTCTTGGTCCATTATGAATGCATGGATGAGTTAATGGAATTGGAATGAGATTATCATCGATGATATTCACGTATATGGTAGCTACCGAAAATAGTGAAACGACGATATCGAGCTGGATCCGTTGATGAATGTCGACGTAGAGCGATTGGTCGAAGCTGGGAAACAAGCAATCCAAGTTGAACTTAATTCACTTGCGAAACGTAAAGTGTTTGGGCTGTAGTTCCTGCTTCCACATGTGAAGCAGATTGGCTTAGTGGGTTTTCGTAAAGATGTGTGGAAAAGAATGAAATAGTGCGATACGAAGCCCACGCCTTGTGGCGCAAGGTTTCTCTCAAGCGCTGAGATTGATTACGAGGAGACTTATTCCCCGTAATGGACGTCATAACGTTCCGCTACCTTATCGGTTGTTGATTTTCAAGCTCTTGAATATGCGGCTTATGTATGTGGTTGTAACGTATCTATAGGGATCTTGATACGAAATATACATGGAAGTTCTCGAAGGACTTACATAGGCGAGTCCAAATAGTTCTAGACCACGAGAACACCATCTCTATTGAATTGAGGCTTTCACTTTACAGTTGGAACAATCAGAGCGGATATGGTATACTGGATTTAAGTGAATATTTGATCGGTTAAGGGATGTGAATAAACTATGCCCTAGTGTACAAACCGAATTTGCAGAGTTGCGGTTTATGTCGATGACATAAATCTCACTTAGACTACGGAAGAGCTTGAAAAGCACTTGCACTGAAGTCGGGGTGAGATGAAAGATCTTGGAAGCTCGTTATGTCTCGACCCAGTTTCGAGCAAAGTTCGGATGTGATACGGTCCACCAATCGAACTACACCCGAGAAGGTGTTGCCTTTGAGTACACCCGCTGACCGTTCATATGCTAGATGCAAATGAGATCCTTGAAAAGGTTGTGGAACTTGAAGTTCTATATCTAAGTTCAATTAGCTCTTTGTGTACTTAGCTCATTGCATTATGCATGACATCTCATTCGTTGTTGATCTTTGGTAAGATACAACACTTTGCGCCTGCCTTCTGCAAATAGGTGTTAAAGACGTTTTTCGTTACTACGGATTTGGGCTTATTCTATCCCTACACATCTCGGAATTAACCACAACCCCTTAGTTGCTCGGAATGATGCCTACCTTGTGGGATGGCCGGCCTGATTGCTCCGGAGTCTATTCCACACAAGGCACGTTTCCAAACGGATTATGTCTTTACGCGTTAGAAACACGCAATATCTTGGAGAATTGACCAAATAGACCTTAGTTGCGACGTCTTCAAGCTCATCGTGTTACAATCCGTCCCAAATTTTTTATGCAAAATTGCAAAATACCCTAGTGGTCAATGTTGACTTTTGTTGACTTTTCGAGACGACTTGTGAAAATTTATTTCTTTCCATATTCATGATGTACTCGTCGATACGCGTGGAGCAAGCGGAACTCAATTCGGAGTTAAAGCAGAACGTTTTATGAAGCTTTTAAAGTGTAGGGGCATTTTAGTAATTTCCACCCCGTAAGTAAATTAGGGTTTTTGGCTGGCTGCTGTGCAGCCAACCTCATTCAGTCTACATGAATCCCTCTCCCTGCTCTTCCACTTTTCTCTCTAAACAAAGTTCCAAAACTCACAGAAACCCTAACCTTTGGACGCGAATCACAACCGTCGAACCGTTGCCCCAAAATCCATACCATCACGATCGTCTGCCGTCGTGCCGGGCGAGGCGCGGTTTAGAATCTCAAACTTGAACCCGATCGATCAAGCCCAGAGCGTCGGGCAGTTTCGACAAACTGTCCGTCGGTTTCCTGTGCAAACCAAACCAAGGTAAGCCTCGAGACCATTACCATTGGTTTATTGCATTGAGTAGGTTCAAATCGATATAAAGAACGTCAAATTTGGTGCGGTTTTGAAGCGAATTAGGGTTTCCCGAAGCTTTCCGGCCAATTTCAGGCCATCTCCGGCCATTTTCCAGCCCCAAATTAGTATGAAAATATTCTACTCGTCAATACCTTCATTTTGATATATGGCACATTGAATTTGGCCAAAAAACGAAGAAGTTATGAAATTTTGAAGTTTTGAAGTTAAATCGGTATTTTCCGAGAATTTCGGCGGAACCGGGCGGCGGAGGACGACGCCGCCGCCGGCGGCTCCGGCGACCGGCGAGAGGGGAAGAAGAATATTCCGTCAACGGTAATGGAATATTCATAGAAAGTATATTCCGTTAACTTTAACGGCGGCGCGTCGGCATGCGCGTGGGGGACACGTGCGCGCGTGGGGACACGTGCCGGCGCGTGGCGACACGTGCGGCGTGTGGGAACAACAGCGCCCCGGCGCATGGCGTGCGTGCCGGTCGGCCGCGCATGAGGCCACCTCCCGAGTGCGTGGCGCGCGTCCAACCGTTTCCGACGCGTGCGCGCGCACGGCGCCCATGCGGCGCGCCTTACTTGACTTGCAGCTGGCAATGCGACGGTGTACGGCGACGATGGACCGGCGGGCGCCAGGGTTTTCGGAGCTCAGGAATCGTTTTTCGAGCTCCCGTTTTCGCTAAAATTGTATTATTTTTGAAATATTTTTCTATAGGGCCTATATTAATTTATATTAGGGAAGTTCTAATTTTCCCCCAATACTAAATAGGTAATTCTTCGGTGCCACACACACTTCGAGGAGGGCAACAGGGAGATTTCACTCCCGATCACTGTGAGTGGACTTTTGTTTGAATAAATGATTTATATGCTTGAAAATAATTATTGAAATGGTTTCTTACATGATTTTAAATGTTTTTTTTTTTTTGGGACATGATTATATATATATATATGTTGGTATTCAATTATGCAACCATATGGCATTTATTTATGTTATATATTATGAAATGGTTTTGAGATATGTCTATATACGGGATATATTTTAGGAAATGATTTTGAGGTTGAATATATTTATATGGAAATATTGGTATTTAATTATTGGCTTCTACACATGGTATACGTATGTATGTTTTCAAACACACTTGGTATGCTTTCACCACGTTGTAGTACCGTCTCACGGCCGTAGGACAAGTCTCACATGTTTGGGTCACCCACGCCTTTGTACTCCGGGGGGTATTGTCCGGTAAATGCCTTAGTGCAAGCTTGTCTTACGTTTATGTTTGTATTTGGGGAAAAGGCCCCCTTCACGTAAGGACTCGGGTGTGACGCAAATGCGCAAGTGCTTATGTGTGTGGTACTAGGAGTACAATTTAATTGAATAACGTAAAGTGCTTGTACGGGGATTGAGAGGTTTGTTCCTCAACACGTACATAGGTGATGCACCTATATATTTTTGTGTTGGTTTTCCTATATCTATACAATTGATATATTTTTGATGAAATGATCTGTGGAAATATGACTTGTGATCTGATTTTTATATTGTGATACGTTTTTAGTTATACTTATAAGAGTACGTTTTGATACATACTATGATAGTATGATTTTGCAAATATCTTTGGATTTCAAACGAGGGGTTATTTTGTTGAAAGAAGGTTTTGCGAAAACTTTTATTTTCGTCCACTCACACCTTTTGTTTTGCGCCCTCTTCGGGACCTGGTGATAGAGGATCGGGCGAAGTGACATCGTGTGGCCGGCTACGATCTATATATCCGACCATGTAGGGATTCATCTTTTTCTTTTTAGTTTCTATAATAATATCCATCCTGTTATGGATAGAGATTTTAGGAACTTATTCCATTTTTTGTTTCCGCTATTTCAAATTAGTACGCTCTGAATCATATGCATATTGACATTAGATGCAACTTTATGATAATTTAATTTGTTTCAACCTAAGTGTTGTCTGTAGTTTAATGGCTTCGTCACTTACGAGTGTCGGCGGCACGCCCAAGCTCGGTATCACGTGGGCATCGAGGGTGGGGTGTCACATCGCCATACACGAAGCCACCGTGTACATGGGAGCATATTCGAAGCACCTGTAATTCTTCATCCTTCGTTGAGTTCCAACAACGATCTATGAAAGGTAACGCCGCATGTATCGGCCAAACCATAACTGATACCATCCAAGAAGTCAACACCAATCATATTACGTCTACATCACATCGGCATGAGCATCGGAAGATTGAAGTCAAGCATATCGATCCGAACAACCTTGCCAACCTCTTCACGAAGTCATTGCCGAAGAAGTTTGTTCGGGGATTTGGTATGTGCAAATTTTCTCATTTGCCCTACGCTTGTAGTTCTCGGGGAGTTTGTCGAACTCGGGGGAGTATCTGAAGTATACTCACTTGACCTTAATGTACTCTTTTTCCTACGATCGGGATCATTTTCCCGTTGGGTTTTTGTTGCTTGACTAGGTTTTAACGAGGCACCCATTACGAAATTTGGTCATACTCTTGTGTTTCTTACTACTTACGTCTTGAAGATGTTAAGTATCAACATTACATTAACTTTACTTTTCTCTAGACTATGGGTTTTGTCAGTCTTGGGTTTTGTCTAGATCTTGGGTTTACCACTAACCCGGGTTTGTGAGAGTTTTTATTCTTTACATATGCAAGTTCCTATGAGACTAGAGTGTTCTCTATTGTGCCCTCTGAGACGACTTCATCAACTATCATCTCGAAGGTGATGCGATATCTACTTGAGTATTTGCACTCGAGGGAGTGATGTAGATAATTTATAACATGTGTTAAATGTGATTGTATAAATCCTAGTAGATATGGATTGGGATATTACGTACATTTAAAGATTAGAATCCTATTGTAATTGTACTTCTTTCACTATAAATAAGGCACTTGGCATGAGAATAATGTACTACAATACAACATAATTCCTCAAGCCTTTCTCTCTTTCTCTCTATTCTTCTCTTGCCGCACCCTTTACTAAAAGCTGTCACAACGACTTCTCTAAAAATACTCGAACTTATAGATCTACCCCCAATTAAATACTTTACTTAGATTTGATAAATTATTATCCGTGCAATGCATGCAGTTGCTCTAACGATTCCAGCAAAACAAATTCAAGCTTGGGTTACTACTATTGTGAGGTGATAAGTAGCAAAACTAGAATTAACAAAGCACATGTGGGATCAACATTGTTCAGGAACCTTTAACCAAGCATAGCTAGACAAGCGTTGTTAAAATTTCAATTTTCATATCCCCAGCCCACGAGTACACTTGCTTCCCTAAGAAAGTTCCTACATTCTTATTTAGAGTGCATTAGGGTGTATTTAGGAATTGGAATAATCGAGTCCCGAGTAAACAAATCGGAGTAAGTAGGAATTGAAATCAAGCATTCTCTTTAAAGTGTTTACTAGCGCAGGAAATCGGAATGAAAATATAGCAAAGGCATGACGAGAGAACAAGATAAAGAGATTCGGATTAGAGACGTAATTGAAGAAAAAACTATGTACAAATGTGGGCGGTTTTTAGCCTTTAGATTGTATGTGTAAGACATGACATTAAGAAAAGACAATGACATTGATTTGCCAAAAAAAACCTGCCTACTAAGCAGATACATATTTTGTCCGCAACTAGGGTAATATTTGAGTAAATTTTCCACCAAATCATTCCACAAACCCTAAACAGCATATCCTATCAACTCACGTTGACGTTTGAATTTTAACTTAACAACTTACCGACTCATGTTGACTTTTGAATATGTAATTTGGCAACTTACCGACATATTATTCTGAATGAGACGGGAAACACAAATTTGCAATATTAATAAATGAGAATAATTGAATCATTGATTGTTGGACTCTATCATTTATAGGTAATAGATATCAAATGATGATAACTACTTCACTAGATCTTGATTATCAGTAGTTGAGATGAGATTGTACTTTCATCCCAAATATTATCCACCATGACATGTGAAAATAAGAGAACAAAGGTGACAAGTGATTGAGTGAATCTCTTACCCAGTCAAGAAGGAACATCTCGATTCCTCCCTCTCTCCAAAGCTCCATCGTACACAACTTGTTCTTAAAATTCCAAACGAAATTCGTCGATCGGCATTTGGGAATCTCGCATTCCGCAGTCACCCAGCCAATCCACTGCCCTCCACGTCCTTTGATCAATTCCAACCCCCTCTGCATCTTACAGCCGCAGTGAAAGGGTTTCGAGCTCAAAAACCCAAAAAAATCATTCCTTTTCGAGGCCTACAAGTCCAACTTCCGTTTTCCTGCATGCTATTTATAACTAACATCCAAATGCACAACAAAAACTTGCAATCTTTTGTATGTATCTGGCAGTAGTCCCGCCATCATCAGACGGTGTTGCAACATAAATTTTTGAGCACTCGAATCAATTATCAAAAAATGGAAGTAGAGAACATAGTCATGGAACCCGAGTCTCGAATTTCCCGCTGCTGGTGGACTCCGACCACAAGGCCACGGAATTCAGACATTCTCCTTCTCCAAACCCCACATGCGCGCGTTCACCTGTCTTGGTTTTCCTTCTTCCTCTGTTTTGTTCCAGCTTTGCTGCTCCGCCGCTCATCCCCGTCATCACCGACAGCTCGACCTCACCGCCACCGACATCGGAAATGCTGGGATTGCGTCCGGTGTCCGGCTCTGTGTTCGCCAGAATAATAGGGGGACAGCCTGCGACCTTTTCGGGCCCATGACTGGCCTCCGCCTCCACCTCATCCTCCTCACCGCCCCTGCAGTCTACTTCATTGCAATGGCGTCGTCTCCCATCCTTTCCTCCTCGTCCGCTTCTTCTGGCTTCTCTCTCGCACCTTCGTCTCGACCCAGTTCTGCTGGATGAGGCTCCATGTTCTCTGCCCCGGTGGTCGGCACCGCCAACGGTGTCGCCGCCGGGTGGGAAACTTTGGGCGGCGAACAACGCAGCTCATCATGCCGCTGATGTTCGGCCCCTCATCAGGGACGTCGGCGCTGTCAAGTTCACAGCTTGGAGAATTGCGTTTTCATCTCCTGCCCTGTTTCAGACACTGTCAGCATTCGCCATCCTGATATTCCGGACAGGACATGCCGGACGGAAACTTCCACGGCCTCCATAAGACCGGCGAAAAGCCGAAGGACAAATTCTCGAGCGTCTTCTACCACGGCGTCTACGAATTACAGAGGGTGGATTCTGGCATTGACGTACGGATACTGCTTCGGGGTGGGCTGACGTGGACAATATTATAGCGGAGTATTTTTACGACAGGTTCAATCTAATGAACCTCCACACGGCGGGGATCATAGCGGCGACTTTCGGGCTGGTGAACGTGGTGTCGAGGCCCAGAGGTGGGATTCTGTCGGATGTTGTGGCGAAGAAGTTTGGGATGAGGGAGGCTGTGGACTCTGTGTGGTGCAGACCATGGGAGGGTGTTTTGTGTGTGATCCTTGGGCAGGTGAGTTCTTTGGTTGGATCCATTGCTGTCATGATTTTGTTCTCCATGTTTGTTCAAGGTGCTTGTGGGGTTACATTTGGTGTGGTTCCTTTTGTCTCTAGAAGAATAGTTCTTTCTAACAAATATTTTTGTTTTTAATTTAATTCGAGCGGTATATTAGTCTAATTTAAATTATGAAGAAAGCGACTTGAACTTGAGTTCAAAAATAAGATAAAATTGATTATGAGCTATTTGATCTCAGATTCATTTCTTTGTACCTTCTTCAACTTTCGATTCATTACTTCTTCTGAGTGAACAATCTCAAACTCATGTCATCTCCTAGTACAAAGTGAGCGATTTGATAACTAAAATTCAAATCAAGCAATAATAATTATGCAATAGTCATATGAGCTAGTTCATGACCACCGGAAACACCGGCGGGGGTGACAGGCCAACGAGAAGTTTTCATGGAAGATATTTATGTTATCCTCTCTAGCTAGTTCATAGCAGATGAGCTAGTTCATGACCACAACAACACCGATCGAAGTGTATATATCTCAATAGTATAATAAAGAGATGAGCTAGTTCATGACCACGGAAACACCGATCAAAGTGTATATATCTCAACAGTATAATAAAGAGATGAGCTAGTTCATTACATAAACACCAACGGTGTATAGTTTTCATGGAATGATATTTATGTTATCCTCTCAAGCTATTGTCATAGTGGAAAGATGAAAAATTTTGACACGTCAAATATTCAATAGGGTTACGTAGATGTCTTCTCAATGTGGAACAATGCACTTTTGTCTTTCACATATGACAATAGGATATTTTTCTTGTCTAAAAACTCAAGCGTACGACCGATTTCTAATGTATAATTAGAGATATATCTCTTTGTATAATATTTACAACTTTCATCACACACACTTTTTATGTGACAATTTCTATAAAAATATATCCTTGCTGTATATAAGATTTTCTCCGAAAGTAGGCCCTGTATGAATTATTGTGTAGTTACTATCTTGCAGCAGGTACTACATTTTCCTTGTTTTTAATCCCCATTTTTCAGGTCATTGGGGGTCATATCGGGAATGACAGGAGGTGGTGGAAATGTGGGTGCAGTTCCTGACCCAACTGATATTCTTCAAAGGATCAAAATATTCAAAAGAAACAGGGATAACCTTAATGGGGATCATGATCATATACTGCACCCTCCCAATGACACAATCTACTTCCCCCAATGGGGTGGCATGTTTTGTGGTCCATCCCAAAAACAAGGCTGGGGAAGACTATTACATGTCTGAGTGGAGCTCAAGGAGAAGGACAAAGAAGGCTTTCACCATGCAAGTGTGAAATTTGCTGAAAACAGCAGAAGTGAAAGAGGAAAAGACAGACTGTGACCAGACCCTCGATAAGATTTCACCACCACATGTTTTATAAGTTGCATGCCATCAGTAATGGTCTCAAGTTGGGAATTAAAATGTATGTGTATGTATACCTTTTAAATTGCTCAAATAGGTATTGCTCTTAGTTCAAGTAGATTAATAATTTCGTTTACATGTCATTGTGTCAATATTTAGTACAAGCAAGAAAATTTATCTACTTAAGCAAAGTTTTTTGTTTAGTTAGAAATTTTTGTGCAGAATATCAATCTTTTTATAATGGGATGAATTTTGTAATCATAACATCTATATATTATTGACGGGTAAATAATATTGTCAATGGTTTATTGACACCATATATACGGCGCATCACTTTATTTAAAGAATGAGCGTCATATACATAAAAAAAAATTTATATTGAATTCGTTGGCTGTTACATTATTGGTGTTGTTGGGTATTTCTATGATGTAACAGTTGGAAAGACAATCTAATTAACAACAACAACAGAAAAAAAAAAAAAACGCAAATTTAGAAGCTTCGAAATGCTTCAGTATTTGAGCATGTACGAGTGTAATTAATAATTATATGTGTGGTCAAAGATCCATGAACAAAATATAACTTTTAATAATTCCGATATATATATAACATCAGTGCATAGTAAAAAATCCCAAACGGCAAGGAAAAACAATTGAAGTCTAATGGAAGGAGCCACAATTGATTGAGGTACGTAATGGAAGAGCTGGACTTAAACATAATGATGTTAATTTGACATGAAACTTATGTACCTCAACCTCATCAACAGAATAGACCTCATGCGCAATTTTCTCTACACATCACATCATATATAGTATATACTGTTGAAAATGATTATTAGGTTAAAATGGACAGATGAGATAAAAAAATTTGTTAGGTAACAATCGGGACAAGAAACTCAGAGGAAACTAAAACCCACCTACCCATGGTTGTTATTTCATGTCCCAGTCTCTCAACTCTCTCTCCCCGAGAACACTCCGCTGTGATGACCCGCTCCGCCACACAAGACCCGCTCCGTTACTCTTAACCCAAAAACATTGGGAAAGCAGCACCCTCCAGCCCGTAAACAATTTAACAATGTATTATTATTTTAAATAAATAAATAAAATGACAAGAACCAACACATTCCTACCTGCAGGCCCATGAGTTTTTCCAGAAACCGTTAAAATTCATTACTGTCCAAAACAAAACAAAGAGGGGAGGGTTTGAACCCAAAAACTAAAATGTCCATCACAAACTGTCAAACCAAAATTTTTAATGAATATGGAGCTATTGACACTTGAAACTATCGGAAACCACGTTTCCAATTTCCTATCCGAAATTTTAAATCGGATCAGGATCGGAACACAATTTTCAAATTAGATTTCAAAATTTTCAAAATCGGAGTAATCTCGAAAATTTGGAGACATGATTCGGAGATTCAAATATTTACAAGTTTTTAATACTCTCAATTTTTTTGTACATGTAAGTTATTGTTCTTTCTTAATATTTGGTATATGTTTATGTATTCAAGTAATTTTGTAGTATACTAGTATGGTTATCCATTTTAATATATAGAAGTACGTATAGTGTAAAAATAGTGAACAAAATAATTATAAGAAATCGGAATATTTGGAAATTTTATTGGAATAAGTTCGGAAGCTATGGCTTGACCAGTCCCTAATTTTATTGTATTTTATTTTAGAACATGTGAATTGACCAAAATGCGCCTAAACGGGCTAAGTGGAAGTCTACGCACTAGTAGAAAAAGCTTGACTTGGGCGACAAGAGCTTTAGGCGACGAAGAATTTTCGTCGGGCAAGGTCACTTTGAGTGACAAAATCCCTATTTATTCGCCTAAACATAACTTCGGGAGACAAAACTTTGGCGATAAAGCACACTAGCGATGAAGGAATTAGGTAAACAAAATTCAATGGGCGACGAATAAGCCATTCATCTCTCAAAGATGGAAAAAGTGGTGCCAAAAGGAGAATGTGGCACCAAACTTTGCGCGACAAAATAATTCGTCGCCTAAAATTTCTTGCGCGACGAATGGTTCGTCGCTCCAAAATGGTGACTTTAGGCGACAAAGACGTGCGTCATCCAAAACCTAGCATATTTAAACCCCTTTCTTCAACCCAGAGGCAGTTTTGCGAAAAAATTCTGCAAATTTGCCTCTCAAGGCTATCACGCGAACGTTTGAACTCTTTTTGAATTTTGACTTCTTACTTGTTGTATTCTCCTGTTACTTGTCACTACGAATGCGTAAGGAATGCAAACAAGTAAATCCGACGTGTAGCGAAGCGTACGTACGTTTTAATGTCGAGGAAAGAATTATAATTTTTGCCACAGGAGTGAGTGGGATGTGTGCCTTGAGGGACCCCATTGTCCCCTTCTAATTTTGGAAACCTCTCTCTTTCCAATTTGGGACCCGGCTCATGCGTTGTTAATTCTATCGCTGACCAACGTGCCGGCGCGTGGCTAGCGCGTGATGCACGTGCCGACTCACGCCCGTTGCGGTGCGTAGGATACGGTGCCAACACTTTTCAACCTGTTTTGAGCAAACAAAGGGAATTTCCCATATAGAAAGTATTACGACCACAAGAAGTACGGAGGTGGGGGCAAGGTAAGGCGGCTACTACATAACTTCATATCGGTGAGTGAGCTTTGTTTTATGAAACTTATATTATTTATATTAGTTTCCACTATAGTTTTATTGAACTATTTTCTATCATGTCATGTTTTACTTACGAGTTTAAGTATAAAGAATATTATGTTGAGATTTGTGAAATTGTGATGGCACGATCATACGTATTTTATTGGCTGTGTGCATGCATTCACCAGATGTCTAGTACTTGTCTAGGCCAAGACCGGTCTTCACGTGTATGTTCACATCTACACTGCCCCGTTATACTCACATGGATCCATTGTAGGTGCCCGGCCTATACTAGTTTGCATTAGGCGGCTAAGACTTGTATGTGACGCGATTAGCGCCAACTTCACATGATCGTAGTACTAAGCATATATCTATTACACCCGGCATGTTCCATGTAGCTACTTCACGCATGGGCTTGTGTATCTGCATATGTTGATAGGCATACTATATTATGTTGAGATATTTGTGTTTATCCATATCTTTGTGAGTTGTGCCTTTATCTTTTGTTTTGGCGGTTTTCATACTATACATAGTATGCTTTTGGAAAACTATACGGGTTTTTCACAGTGGGGTTACTTATGTTACGAAAAGCAAAGGTTTTAGAAATGGTTATTTTTGCCCCTCACACTTTACGTTTCTACGCTCCTTCGGGACTTAGTAGTTTGGACTTGTGGCGGGCGAGATGGTTACGGTGTTTTACGACTTACGCACTAGATAAATGTAGGATTTCCTTAAACCCTTAGTGTGTTTCGTCCATCCTAGCTACTCGGGATGGGAATAAATGCGTATTTTCTTTCTTGCATTTTAACCATGCTTTGAACATTACATGTTGTGTAATAGGGTTTACTCGTACTTTTGCGCATAAGTACTCTTGGTATCAACTAGTACTAGACTTCGGTTTTAATTTAATCGAAATTGTCCACATCATCTACATGACATGGCTTCCCGTCACCCTGCATGAGTGTCGGTAACATGCTTCAATTTCCCTTCGGGATATGTGGGTGGTATTATCAAGAACACTTTGAAAAGTTGGATCGAAAAATTGGAATTATTGGAATTGCTAAATGTATTTCGATTTCCGTTCCAATTTTTCAAAAAATATTGGTCGAAATTTTCGATTCAGTTGAAAATTTTGCGCCAAATGTCAGCTTCCCATTCCAACTTGCACCCCTCTTGTTCCACACTTTTCGTGTATTTTTTTATTACAACCAATATTCCTAATCTAAACTACATTAAAGGAGTTTGAACCCAAAACTCAATGAGTTAAGAAAGAAGACTCTTACCACGGATGTCCTGCACACTCCTCAAAGTATATTTGACATGAAAATAAATGTACACATCGAATAAGTTCTACCTTTTAAAAATGTAATAACAACAATTGCAAGTTTTGTTATGTAAAATCCTGTGGCATCTATGATTTTATGTTCATTACCACGCCATTTAGCAAAGAGAAATTAGATTCCCCACTCATCACTCACATTTTGTTAATGTTAGTGCGTTTCAAATTTTGATTTAGAAGCTTTAAACATGTTTTAATTTATTTATTTACATTTCATTATTATTTATTTATTCTTCCCACCTTTTTCAATCAACTGTCTCTTTTGGGACCCACAATTTTCTCAGTCGTGCGATTACTAGTAGTTACTCATACTGCACTTCACAAACTAATACTAAATGGAAGTATCCAAAACAAAGTAAGAGATTATAAAAATTGGGTCTTTCTTTTATTCAAAATAGTTATCTTTCTTTTCTTTTCTCTATTTTTTCTTTGGGTATAGGTTTGACACATTGTTATCAATTGGTACATTTGATTTTGTAGATATCGTTGGTTGGTATGTTTTATTTTCGATTTTGGTACATTTGATTTTATACACATTGTTGATTAGTACGTTTATTTCGAGTTTGGTATGTTTGATTTCATACGTACTTTTATCGGTACGTTTATATTGATGCACCTTTAAATGGTATTATTGTTTCGTCATCAAGGAAAAAAAATAAACGGTATTTAACTGTAAATTGTATATAATCACGTTATTTTATAATTATCTTTAGATGAAATAAAAGAGCTAGATTCTGGAAATTTGCTTCAATCCAAATGAATATATGTGCATTTTTTTTTATTCTGACGTGAAGAATTCCAGGTAGGTCAGTGATAACTCCTATAATTTTTGTAGGAAAGATGCTTAATCAAATTTCTAAAAAAATAGATGTTTAGTCTAAAATATTCAAAACTAATTCTTTCTCCTCAATTAACACAGCTGATAATCAAAAGCAAGGGAGAGCGATACGTTATGTGGATCCTCTTCTAACATTGGAAAAGAAAAATATCACAATCGAATCGATAATAAAATATGAGCACCAAAACGAAACCAAAACTTAACGTGATGATTTAAAGATCAGGAAAAACAACAAAAGGACAAATATCGTTCCAATTCTTGCTTTAAATTGAGGATATTAACTAGTAATTAATCAGGATCTATTTCTTAATTAGTACTGCATTAAGGCAATGACAATAAACAGAATGTAAATTAAGGTCATTAAATCCAAGCAAGTTGATTGTAATCACACAATAATAATGTAAAGTTAATAAAATTATATACAGGGCAACTACGGATTACATGAACCAGCATCGACCTATCAAGCATTCTAATTTCTAACAAAACCCTAATTTCCTACATACTACTACATTGCTAAATTTAGGACAAGTTGCTGCTACCTTTGTTTCATCAGAAAAAACCAAAATTGTCAGCCCTCTGTAATTTGTATAAAAACCCTAATTAGATTTTAGAGAGAGAGAGAGAGAGAGAGAGAGAGAGCGAGAGGGAGGGAGGAAGTCGTACGGTATTAATGTATGAGTCCTCAGGATTATCGAGGAACATGTTTTCTCTGTTGATGTTCAGGTCGGCAATGTTGGCAGGCTCCAGTTCGGCAGTAGGCGGCGGTGGTACTGCTGCGTCGTCGTTTTGGCTTGCCGCCATTTTGGAGAGGATGATCGAGTAGTCGCGAGTAGTTTGATGTTGCTACGTGAGGTTTAGTACTAACTCGGTAATTAAGCTTAATCAGTTGTTTAGGGAGTGATGTTGAAATGGAAATATGAATATTAAAACTAATTTTGGCGGGAAGTGTATAGTTTGTCACCTATATGGAGTATTCTTGTGAGCGTACTTACAGTGGCCCACATATGAGATAGTTCATGTGAACCGATGTATTGCTTGGCTTTACTGCAATGGTGTCTAAGTGATTGATGTATTGTCTTGAAAAAATTTAAATATATTAATATATTATTATTTAAACTATAACATCATATAGCGGGAAACTTGTTTTATGTAAATTTTATGCAACTTCGGCGGAGTGGGCAGATTGAAAGGTCAATTCAATTCTAACTCATCTTTTTACAATTTTACAATTAAGTATGGATTTCATCAAAAGTTTCAACCCAATCCAACTTAAGATGAACTCGAGTCAACGTAGTGAGGTTTATGGAAATCAATTCTCGCTCAAGAAACATTTGATTTCATCCAATTACAATTGTTGAAACGAAATTAAGGGGGAAAGTTACGTAGAAAAATTTATAATAAAAAAAACGCATTTGTGATATTAATTAGTTGCGGCCATTATTAGACTGATCAGGAAGAGTAGTGTCAGGTTTCTCACACATAGGGCTGGTGTAATAGAATGGACCGAGTGTACTTCACCAAATCTCTGTACATCAAACTCGGCCGGTTCAGCTTCACCCCCGACCGCCCTCCGCCGAAATTAGTTGGAACATTACACGTGGCATCTGGGCAGACACCAGCCTCACTGAGCATCGATTGGCTTTCACTTCTTTTGCCGTTGATCGTGTACTTGTTCATGATCAGGTCGAATTGGCCCTTCTCGTCAAATCAGATCGCTTCCGTAAGCAACTGCTTCTCTCATTCATGCATGTCACAGACACCTTCCCACCTGCACACATACAATTCATTAATTCATAATTTTCACCATCCATGCGCATGAACGGTTGTTATTACGTGTAGATTTCATAATGCATGCAACTATGGGCAACTGTATTTAGCACAACTCATTTTATATATATACATTTATTAGTTTATTTACAATCAAGACAAAGGACAATATTTCCCTCATTTTTAGGAGTGTTCTCGGAGTTCCTCTTTCCCCACTAACGTGACATCATTTAACCGTCCAAATTGTTCAGAATATGAATTGTTTATCATCTTTATTATTCTCTAATGATCATCTTTAGAAGAATTCATCCGATTTGTAGACCATTTAGCTATCCATATATATGTGTTGAACAAAATGACGATTATGGAAGTGATGAAACATTAATTTCTTTTATTCAAATGAATAACTAAATTGTCTCCAAATCGAATGAATTTTCTAGAAATGACATTTTATGATGATAATAACAAAAAGATAATTATGGCGTTTGTACATTAAAATAATGACACGTCATGAGAAAAAACGAAGACTTTCTCTTTAAAGAGGGAGTATTATTCAAAAAATATATACCTTTGATGGGCCTGGCGCCGTGAACCCAATCGTTCCAACCTTGAGTGCAATCTTGGCATAGTACTTTCCCACCTACATGTATGGTACTGATTTTGGGTTCTTCATAATTAGAAGCTTCAGCTGTGTGGGTGCTGCAACCCATTGCAATACAGTACCACTGCAAATATCAGCATCTCCATGGCTCTCATCTTTCTGCTCTCTCTCTCTCTCTCTCTCTCTTATATAGGACAACAAATGGGTCTTTGTTTTGAAGTAACTAGGGTGGAAGAGAGCACTACTTAGGACGTGCCTTCCATTTGAAATGTAGAATGTCAAATTATGTATATGTGATCTGGTTTAATGTATAATGAATTATTAATTAATCAAGGTCAGCACCTAACATTTTGAAGTATATGTTTATAATTATTCGGGAGGAACCAGCTTAATTTTTCTTTTTAAAGGATCATGAATATGATTTCTGAATAATTTAAAATACAGTTTTTAATTTATACATTTTCTTCAGTACACAATTAGGTTGGCTTAGAGAAAAACCATGGTAGCCTTTTCAAGTTTTTCACTCCAATCACACTTTGCCTCCTCAAGTAGGCAGCAAGGATTTGATCTCTATCTTTTTATAATTGACAAAGATCAAGTCTAGAGTTACAAATCCTTATTACACTATTAATTGGTCCCCATTAGCGTAACCGTCAGATTAAACTTTGCTTTTTTGACCTAGCACTCAGTGGAGATCTATTTATATATTGCTCACATGGACATGAAATAAATGAAAAATAGATCATTAACATATATCATATGAAAGAGTAGCCCCACGTTACATCAACATGTACGTACTTGTAAGGCAAAGATGTAGGTATAGCACAAATATATATCATATAAAAATAGTAGTTAACTTGATAGTTTAACAAACGAAATATCAAAAGTGTAACAATTTTGTAAGTTCAAAAGTGTAACAATTTTGTAAGTTCAAAAAGGATTTTCCTCAGTTTTGAAAAGAAAGGGATCAAAAATATAGGGCCACTGAATCCAAATAGCAATAGGATAAAAAATTCCAACTGACAGATTTAGCAATGCAAGTTACTTAAACCGCAAGTAACTAACGCAACCCAGTCATATAAATTCGCAAGTTAATTAAGGTAAAACCTAAATCAAATTCACAGACCCCCACACGAATCTCCCATCGATTTAGAAGATTAACCTCCAAGAAAATCAGAAAAAATCACCTGACTGATTTAGTTAATTAGCTGTTAATTAACGATTAATCAATCATGAAGCTTTTGAACGATAACAACATCGTCGCCAACCAACCAGGAACGGTCAGATCGTCCCGGAAAACCCCGACGACATCTGGGTCGTCTACAACCTCATCGCCCCCGGCGACGTTATCACCGCAACCACGACCCGAAAATCAATCACGGGTCGGACAAAACAAGCGCTCCGGCAACACCCGGGTCCGATTAACCCACGAAATCATGATCACCGCCGTGGATTACCAGAAGGACTCCTCTACGGTGCGGGTCCAGGGCAGAACATCACCGCCAACCAGTACGTCCAGGCGGGCCTGTTCCATACGCTGCAGATCGAGCGGAATAAGGAGCTGGAGATTTGGAAGGAGGTTGTGTTGCGGGAGTTGCAGGAGGGCTTCCAGTGCTGATCTGGCGGTTGTGTTGCCTGCAGCCGCAAGGGTGGCCACGTGTTCTTGGTGGGGCCCAGGGTCCAAACGCTGTGCGCGAAAATTGAAACCGTTTTGAAGAAAACGTTTCTTGAAGGCCATTTTCGCGCGTTTAGCGAAATGTCGACATGGGGTTGTACGGTGTGTCATGTAATTGGGAGTCCGGGGAATGCGAAGGACGAGTTTCGTCGTTTTTGATTGGCGAAGCGCAGAGGTTGAAGTTGAAGGGAATTGAGAACAACAAATCGGATCGTCGTCGTTAATACGGGCAATGGCAACGGTTTGCGTGAGGTTTTGCATGACAATGTGGTGATGAACTTGATCCGGGATACCAAGGCGGCGTGGAGATCAGGGCTTGTAAGGAGTTTTCCAGACATGGTATCGATCAACTCCGATCAGGCGTACGGTGGAAACGTGGAGATGGCACGAGTTGATGGCCATCGAGACGCTGTTGATCACCGACGACCTGTTTGAGAATTGAGGAGATTGCGACTGAGGCATAAGTATGTAGGGTTGGTGAAGTCAGTGAAGAGGCGGGAGGGAAGGCGTTCGTGTTTTGGCAAAGCATGTGTCTGCTGTGGTGCTGGCTGAGACTGGCATTGCGGCAGTTTAAGGTTTCCAATGCCAAACCTAGATGACATGGTTTTGTAAACATATGATAGCAGAGTTTCTTTTTTTCTTTCATTTTGATATGTGAGTTCAATGAGAATTTCAACGTTTATGGACGATGAAAATCCACTAGAAATATAGCAAACAAATCGGATCAAGCAAAATCACTAAATGATTTATCACAATCACCTCTTCTGAAACATGGCACAAACTAACAAGAATGAGATAATAATTTGTCATGAAATAATAGTGACATTTACAGACACTAAAAACCGAACCCATCAATCTCCGATGTCCATAAAGAAAATCAAATAAATAACAAAATTCTTGTGAGATCGCTCTCCTTCCTAACCTTACGCCTCTTTCCTTTTTCCCAAAACTGGTTTGTTCTAATGCTGCGTAGGCCATTAAATTACAGTAAGCCAGCTGCTTTAAGAGCGCCTTCAAAAAGCTTCTTCGGTGTTTGAACCTGTAAATGAAGGGCAAGAAAATCAATAAGATAATGCCAAAATTATCAAATCGATCTACAATAGTTTACAGTTTATCTCCAATAACATACTGAGACCACAACGTCAAAGTTCTGTACAGAAAGAACAGACTACAAAGATTTGAACTTTTGTCAAAAAATATATCTCGAGCCAGGACCCAATTTTCCATGAGCTTTTCGATGTTAAAGTAGGATGAGGTGCAAGATTATTACCTCTGCTTACTGGGAGTTAAAATACTGCTCAATCTTTGACATGGTCGATTCGTCCCAATCACCGCAAATCCAAGTTAAACACAGCCCCTGCACAAGAACATATACCTCAGACAACATTTTCATTTCATGTGTTTATTAACTCCAAATCGACATAGCACTGTAATATCTGTATACTAGCTGAATTAATATATGGAGATCAAAACAATGGGGAACAATTAATAGCATGATCAGGCGAACGGGATGGACTGCATAGCAGAAGGCTCTTCTAAAGAGATTCTGGGGGCCACTACGGTGTTTTGTAGAAGTGTTGCATAAAGCTTTCAGTAACCAATATAGTATAGTACTTCAAAGCTTAGGATTGAAACTAATTCTTGTAAATATCAACACTGATCTGTAATGGTATCACAACTCTAAACAACCCCGAATCTGGCTCAACTAGCATAATCAAACTGATCCAAAAATTAAAATGCAACCGTATTATCAATGCCAAAACTAAGCGCCAATACATTTGGGTGTCAAATCAACTTTATAAATTAAAATTTTGGATGAACCCCATTTAAGCACCACCCGACACCCTGTTGCTCTAAAGTAAATTTCATAACTCAGAGCGGTTTTTGAGAGGTCAACAAAATTGGGGAGATGCCATAAAGAGAACTGGCACCACAGGTTGATTGAAGGGCTAGATTCAGTGAGTTGGAGCTAAGGCCTGGGAATGACCTAGTGGCACAGAGAGAGGTTAGCGATGATTACATATAAACAGATTCATGATAGCAATCCACTAAGCATATACATGATCAGTAATCTGAGCGGATGTACAGCATACATGATCCCAATGCTTAAAAAAAGTGTTTGCTATCGAAACCTACGTGATTGTTCTCTCTGTCCAGTTAAAGGTACAGGTTTAGAACGATAAACTTACCCTTGCGACCAAAACGTCCTGCCCTTCCAATTCTATGCAAATACACCTCATAATCAGGTTCTGGAGGATCACGTGTCCTGGAAGCCTCTCTATTTGATTGAAGATCATAATTGACGACACAATTAATCTACAAAAATGTATCATGTCAGCATGTAACTCTTGCAAGGCAGACGTAGGGAGGGAGGGGGAGAATATGAGAGGTGAAGGGCACCTGTTATTCGATCAAAGCCTCGCGCAAGTAGGTCAGTTGATATAAGAACTTGGGATTAACATCTTTGAACTCTTTGACTATTTTTGTCTCTATCTTCTGCATTGAGGGCACCTTGAATAGTAGTAACTGCATAACCATCTTGAACAAGTTGCTGATGCAACATTCTTGCGCTTATTTTTGTCCGTACAAATATAATTCTCTCTGCCCCAATTTCTCTCCCAGTTCGAATATTTTACTTTTGATGACCTCAATCTTTGCCAATTCATCAGGACAGTACACCTTGTACTGCTTTACAGCCTCAAAGATAGCTCTTGCTTTCTTTACAAAGGTTGGTTACCACCATCTTTGATCACTCTTGAAACAAAATTTGTGACTTTTTCATTAAATGTAGCAGAAAACAAAAGCACCTGGAGCAAATGTTACATAAGAAGGCAGTCAATACCCACTCCATACAAATAATTACATTTTAGGTAATATTCTGCAGAGCCATACATAAACCAATAATTTAATCACCCAAACGTTCCTTAGTTCAAACAGTGGTAAATTCAGGATCTATAATCATTCTTTTATTTCCACTACCAATACCGTTTATCGTCAATACTAAGAGATCAACCACAGCATTAACAGTCCTAAAGTCCTAGACAGTCTTCGAGAAAACAGTACGAGTCTACTGACACAAATAATATGGAATATGTTTTGTATGCATTTGCACTGAACTTTTATTTATGGTCAACCCCCACTGCTGGTAGTTGAATTAAAGAGAACTAATTCAAAACTTGTTTCATTGAACACCAAACAAAAGAAATAGTGGAAGAAAATGTGCAGAAACAATGACCAAACATAGGCGAAATCATAGTGCAATAAAATTCAAACATAAACTGACAATCCTGGCAGTGAGCTAACCTGGCAGTGAGCTAGATCTCCTTATTTCATTCATTATCCTCAAAGAATCATCCTTAAATCCATCCTGCACAAAAACATTTTGCCACATAGGATCAATAATGCAACGTAAATCTTTGCATATCCAAGCCAACCTAATGCACTAGATTGTGCAACAGCCTTGATGCTCGAAAGAGAACACAGTGAGGGATGCTCAAAGAACTCATGCTCAACCAATTTAGGCCCTTTAAAACCCAGATTCTGTTCATATCACATCAGCCAATCAAAAAAGGACCAATGGTCCATAGTGTCCCTGATGCTAATTTTGTTGTTGTCAACTAATTGATTGGACATTGTTTTCAACATTTAAACCCATACAATGAAGAACAACTACAAAGAAGCCAAGCTGAGAACTTTTAAAATTCATCAAGTATGCAAGCACAAAAATTTGGATTTACCTCAGCAAGCATGTGATCAGCCTCGTCGAAAACAAGTCTTGACCTTGCTCACACCGATTTTTGATCGACATTAATCTCTTAATTGTCAGGAGTTCCAATCACAATTTGTGCCGATACTGGTGGCCTGGATTGGGCAGTGGGAGCTCATCCTATCCGTAGGACAGCACACTCTGCAGTTATCCCTGTATACTTCCCATCTTCTGAAGAACCTCGATATTCTGCAAAATTCACTTAACAACCTCAATTATCCTGCTCTAAAAAGCTTAGTTTTATTCAATTTCCACGCACGCACACACAAAACGACATATTCACTTCTTTCTTCAAATTAAACTTTCATATTTTTGCATTGAACTTAATAAAGAACAAAATGGAGTAAAATTTCAAGCAAAGAACGAAACTTGGCCTGAATGGCCAACTCTCTGGTGGGGCAAATGCAGAGCGCAGGAGCTTTGAGATTGGGATCGACGCCGGCTCAGACATCCCGAAGCACGAAACAAGTGGTTTTGCCCGAACCATTATGCGCCTGAGCAATACAAGATCTTTGTAGGGAGGGTCAAAATCATTGGCAAAGTGATTGCCTGGATTTTGCTCGGCTTTAAGATGCATCTCTACATACAAACCCTTCAGTACCTCAAGCGACAGATTCAGATCCTCGAAACTGCTCGCCGACATTATTTTTATTGTATCTCCGGCCGTAACCTAAATCAAAATTCAATCCCCAAAACTTATGAATAAAATCAACAAATAATCTTAGCCCTGCTAGATTTGCTACAAAACCTAATTGAAACTAAGAATTGAAGATTTGAGAGAGGCGAGAAATCGTACGGCACTGATATTGGAAGTCTTCAGGGTCGTCGAGGAACTTATTCTCGGTAATCTTCAATTCGGCAAATTGACCTCCGGCTCCGGAAGTAGACGGCGCCGGAGCGTCGTCTTTCTTCTCGGGCTCCTCCGGAGGTCGTCCTCTTCGTCGGCCCATCGTTTTGTCTCCCAGCCGCCGACCTCCGCCGGCGGAGGAGCGGTGGTAAACCCGCTTCGGGAGAGGACTTGTCGTCTAAAGGCGCGGCTGTTTCTGCGGTGGATGTGGAGACGGCGGCGGGGAAGTCGGTCTCAGCCATATCGCGCGATTACAGAGAGATCGTCTGGATCGGTCGAGTAAAGAGAGAGAATTGGAGGCTTGTAAAATCGAGTGTCCCACTCAGCGAGGTTTATATAAGTGTCGAGGTTTAAACGGTGGATTAGCTTTAGCTTAATAGTGACGCACCGGTGGATTAGCTTAATATGGACGCGGTAATTTCTACTAAATTCTGTAACTGAAAAAATTAAAATAAAACAAAGCAAAGCTGCCGCCAAAATACAACCGTGAAATTTATGTATTCATTTTCAAGTCTAAAAGAAATTTGTGTCCTTTTCCTTTCCTTATTGGGAAGTTTAAAGAGAAAATATAACTAACAGTTGTGCAACGTTTGGAATTCCGAATTTCTTTAAAATTAATTAAGCGTTTTTACTAGGGATGCAACTTGGGTTGGATCAACTCAAATCCGCCCAATCAATTTCCAAACTTGATCGGGCGGGTTAAGAATGAAGAAAAACCCGCTCAAACCTAACCTTTGGCGAAGCCGGGGATTTCTCGGGAAGGGAGGAAGCTGGAGGAGGAGGACTACCGGAATATTTCAAGGAAGAGGAGGACTATCAGATATTTGGAGAAAGATTTCAAATCTTTTATTTCTTATAATACCTTTTCATTTATTTGTATAACGAAAGAAAAACAAATATATCTTGGAAATTTGCTTAGTCACCAGAGTAGAAAAAAGCAAAAAATTGTATTCAATAATCAATTAGGGTTTGAAATAAATTAAAATTTTACCTTAATTGGAATTTGTAGTATAATGGTATTCTTATGAATAATCTATAATCAACAGCCATATAATAATGTATAACCCTATAATTTTACCTTAATTAGATTTGGGCGGATATTCCTTAGTGACCAACAACCAATTGAACAAGAAAAACGGGGTTGGATTTGGGAAGAAAGGAGTAAAGTGCGGTTTGGGGGTGGGTGGGTGGGTTGGGGACGGGAGCTGTGAGTTACGGGAAAAAGGATCGGGGATGGGGGAATAATAGAAACGAGATTTTGATGGGGCGGTGGTCCCCGTTTTGTACTTTTTTTCCTATGAAATAATGTTACATTTTGTAAAAAAAAAAATTTTACCGGACCCAAACGACCGTCGTTTTTGGCACGGATTTAAAAAATTCAAAATGCAGCGCGGCACCGCAGTGCGCGCTCAAATTCAAGTGAACCCAGGTCTCAGGGGGTTCGGGGGGCTTGGGGGCTTCTTTCCCGTGACCACCCCCGCCCCGCTCCACATAGCTCGCCAGTGAACCTAACCCAACCTCAACCGTCATTTTATTGGGTTCGGTTCGGTTGATGCCTTACCCGTATGTCAATCGAAACCCAACCCATTTTGGCCAATTTTGCCTATGCATATATTACCCATCTCATTTCATATTATATAAGTTATGCCCATAAGTTTTGGAATGACTATACTTGAAGGAAGTTTATTGTCTAGTTTTCATATTGATAATCAATGATAGTGTTACTTTTACATTTTTTTTTTAAGCTTTGGTATACGTCTTGTAAATTTAATTTCAACGTTGCATGGTTGAAACATTAGAAATAGTCTTCAAGTTATTTGCTTTAACTTTTGTGTGTAAATGGAATTTTTAATTAATATTGAAGTTGTTTGGTTTAAAATTTGAAAAATTATGCAAAATAAGGTGTTATAAGATTGAACTTGATAAAAGTTGGGCGAACCCCGAACCCAATCCAGAATAAGTCGGAACCCAATTAAAATCAGGCAATGAAAACCCATATAAGCACAGACTCAACCCCGGACACAGATTACGAGAAGATTGGGTTAGGGTTGGGTTGACCATCCAACACATGAGTTGCTTTTTCGTTTTACATTATCAAAAATGTAAAAAGCTTTTATAATGTTTGTTAGAAAATTTAAGTATTTTTGAGCTATAAAAAACACTTAAAGTGTCTTTTAAAAAGTAGCATATGTTATGTACTTCTTGAGAAAACCGTTTAAGTGATTTTCTAATAAGCAATTGTATTTTATTGAAGAGATTTTATTGGAATTGCTTTTGGAGTAGAAATGCTTTCTAGATATACATTTACAAATGCGCCCTTAATTATTTAGTGGTGCTTCTTTTTCAAGCTCATCCTCGTTGATAATTTGATACAAAGAGGAACAATGTGTGGTGAGATACCTCTTATGTTGAAGAAAAAAAATATCCTTAAGGAAAAAAAAAGTTAACGAGGGTAAAATTTCCAAGAAAAATGTTAAGGCTTGTGTGTATTTGTGTGAGGTTCCAAATGTAATCTTCTATATTAAGTGAAGGCCTTAAGTTTAAATTACCAACAAAATAGAAAATACTCTTGGTTATAGGTTATAAAAAAACAAAAAATAAAAGTGGGGACCTAATGGTAAAAATATTAGAATGAGCTGTTACATCCCGTTAGGAAAGAATAGTATTTTATTCTCGGAAGTGTGAATTGACGAAAATGCCCTTGAATTTGACTTTTCGGTTGACTTTGCGTCGTAACTCGTACGACCCTTCTCTTGCATTTTTCTTGTTGTGCTCTCGTCATTACGAACGCGTGGACGTGAGCGGGACGTCGTTGAGTCCGAACGAATATTTTACGGGCGTTGGATTTAGACATTCTACGTATTTTCAAATTTGGGCGGTTTGGTGGTTGGGTTTGGGGCCCAATACCCTGTTGGCCCATGTGGCCTTGTCCTCTGTCTGATGGCTCTTGTCCCTCATCTCTCTCCGTGTTCTCTCTTTCTCTGCCAAACACAAACCTCCTTTCTTCTCGACACACCCGTATTCTGCTTCTCCTCTCAATGAGCCATTCCTTGGCCAATTGAAATCCTGAGACCAAATCATCATCTCGGCCAACCTCGAGCCACCCGAAGAAAACCGATATTAGCCTCGGCTTGAATTCCTTGAACTCCCGGCCAAGCCCCCGTGCTTTTCGTCGAGTTCCTAAGTGAAATTGACCTCGGTGGCCTCGATCGCCACCATTCAACTCTCAAGGTCCCAGTTTGGAATCGAAGCTCGGCATGGCTTAAAATGGCTGGGATCATTGTTACGGAATCGGCCTCCTTGCACCCGTGGCTTTCCTTTGAAATTCCAGCCACCTCTAACCAGTTTTTGGCCCCAAAATGGTAAAATCTTATTACTCCTCACTTCTAGCTTCATTTTGGTACTTGAATCGTGCAATTTGGCTTTGAAATGAAAAGATTATGAAGCTTTGAAAATTTCTAGTTTTCGGCCAATTTTCAGTTCGGCGATCGGCGACGGCGGCGACGGCGGAAGGACAGGGATGACTGACGATCGGCTTAAGCGGGGACCCGGGCGGGTGATGACGTCAGCGATATTTTCTGTTTTTACAAAAATAACTATTTATATAGCCCACTCACCCTACATTTTAGCCCCACCGAGTTTAGTGGCTTGGAGTTGTCGACGTCAAGGCGGTGGTATGACAAGTTATTAAATTTCTTGGCACTTGTAAATACTTTGTGTCTGTACCTTGGCTACCTTGATATGCTACTTATTCTTTCCATTTTTGTGCAACTTTTGTGTACTCGGCCTTTAATTCATTCAATCGTTCAAATTATCCTTATTTCTTCTAAATGGCTTTCATCGCCCCACGTGGTGTTGGCGGCACACTCGACTTTTGGTGTCCACACACACATCAGAATTCGGGATGCTCGATTGGTATCGAACGGTACTACTGACTATGCCTTAAGTACTACATGCACATCGGTTGGGTATCGGACTTCAAATTTGTGAATCTTGGCTATCTCTTCGGTATTCTACTACACCTTGTCTTGTTTCTCGAACACATTGTTAGAACTCTTAGAGTCGTGAATCTTTGTTCTTGAATTTTACTCTTGGAATTGAGAATCTCAGAACTACACACCTTTGGTGTATTGTTTCTCCTTGGTTTAATTTCTAAGTTCTTCTTAGTGTCATACCACCTCGACGTCACTAATGCGCGAGTTTTGAGTAGTTTTCCCGATTTTAACGGTTTTGTCGCTTTTTCTGGTACGCGTAGATTTTGGTGCTTAACTCGGGCGACTTTGCTTGGTTGACGAGAAGCTTGGAGGTTACGTGTGACGTTGGACGTTTTCTTTACCAACTTGCGTTGAAATCGCACTGAATTGGGAAACTGATTCAGTTGTCGTATTTCGTATTTTCAGAGTGTGGTGTTAGTTTGACACAACGGATGATTTTTCATCAAGTATTTTCCCTTAGGGACGACGCTAGGCGTAGATGTTGGCGGAACCTGTTGACTAATTTTCGTGTCCGACTAGTTCTAGTGGATTTAACTCGTGAGATTTAGTTTCACAAATTCTTCGTACTAACGGTGTTTTACACTTTAACCGACGACTTCAACCTACGGGTGACACTTTGACTACTAACGTTGTTTGACTGGTCGTGCCTTTTGACTTCTTGTGACTGTAAGTGGCGATCGCTGAGTACGTCAGCATGTACTCAAATTGTTAGCAGACGGAGACTTGGAGACAGATTTTCCTCTCAATTATTCTAATCACTTTCCATTTTCATCCGAAAATGGAAAATTATCACCGTGAATTCCTTGTACGGTACTTTCCGCACGTGACGACTGCAACGGCCTTTCGATGATCGTGAAACCGAACCTATCGGTCGACTTTTCTCAAATATTCGTGACTACTACTTTTCGGTAGTTTGGGACAATTTCCATCTTCGTGATGTTGATTAACGGTGTGGAGTCTCCACGACTGTTTTGTTTTGTCGTGACTCAATTTTCTTCGAACGTTGAAGAACTTTTTCGTACTTCTGGAGTCGACATTTTCCTTCCACTTATGACTTTTGTCATTCAAATCGATCATCTTCCCACTTGTGCATGTGCGGCTATCTTAACTCTTCGCTTTGGCGACGGTATGCATTGCATATCCACTAGTGACGGTGATTGACAATAACTTCGGTTTTGACTCTAACTGCGGTGTATTCACTGTCTGAGTACAGTTTGACTTTTTATCGAATCTTCGTATTCGAACGCCGACAAGGGAACTTACACCCAGCAGTTGGGTATGGGGCAGTTATTCTTTCGGTCTCCGAAAGAATCTGTCTTTCAACGTGGAAGTTCAGCTTTAAATCATCCAGTAGTGGATCAACTTCACCTTAAACCGTGGAGGTTGGTTCGCTGGTGGATCCCGTTTTCGTTTATTGGGTAACTCCACCCAGTCTACCGCCCAATCCTGTCATCGTTGCGACACTTGTCATTTTGGTGAGTGTAAGCAAGAAACTCAAGAGTGCCATGTCTGTGGACAGTTGGGACGCAGAGCTAACCAGTGTCCGCAGTACCGGCAAAACCAACCTTTGGCCTGTTCCGATCCAGTTAGTTGGAGGAACAGTTTCTTATCAACAACCTACTTTCGGTGGAGACGTACATTGCCAAGGCAATGTCATTCCATACCTTGGAACTTTTGTCTTGAATCTTGGTTTTTCTACTCTATGTTCTGGTGGTGCCTGTCAGTTCCAGTGTGGAGCGCTGCTGGCTCTTGGGCAAGTTAGTACAATTTACCAGCAGGATACTCTGAAAGATCCCGATCTTGTCTTGGGAACATTAGTCATTCTTGGGCTTTTTACTTGAATCCAAATGGATCCAAGTATTACCTACTCAGCTATTTCACCCTTGTTTACTCAAATAATAGTATTTTATTCTCGAAAGTGTGAATTGACGAAAATGCCCTTGGTTGACTTTTCGGTTGACTTTTGCGTCGTAACTCGTACGACCCTTCTCTTTGCATTTTCTTGTTGTGCTCGTCGTTACGAACGCGTGGACGCGAGCGGGACGTCGTTCGGAGTCCGAACGAATATTTTACGGGCGTTGGATTTCCGACATTCCCGTATTTTCAAATTTGCACAGTTTGGTGGTTGGGCTGGGGTCCAATACCCCTGTTGGCCCATGTGGACTTGTCCCCTGTCTGTTGACTCTTGTCCCTCATCTCTCTCCCGTGTTCTCTCTTTTCTCTTCAAACACACAAACCTCACTTTTCTTCTCAACACACCAGTGCTCTCTTCTCCCTCTCACTGAGCCATTCCTTGGCCAATTGAATTCGCAGACCAAATCATCATGTCAGCCAACCTCAAACCACCTAGACAGAACCCAGAAAACCGATATTAGCCTCGGGTTGAATTCCTTAGAACTCCGGTGAAGCCCCCGTGCTTTTCCATCGAGTTCCTAAGTGAAATTGACCTCGGTGGCCCTCGATCTAGCCACCATTCGACTCCTCGAGGTCCCAAAGTTTGGAATCAAGCTCGGCATGGCTTAAAATGGCCTGGGATCACTGTTCTGGAATCGGCCTCCTTGCACCCGTGGCTTTCCTTTGAAATTCAAGCCACCTCTGGCCAGTTTTTGGCCCCCAAAATGGTAAAATCTTATTCTCCTCACTTCTAGCTTCATTTTTGGTACTTGAATTGTGCAATTTGGCTTTGCAATGAAGAAGTTATGAAGCTTTGAAAATTTCCCAGTTTTTCGGCCAATTTTCCAGATTCCGGCGACCGACGACCGCGGCCGGCGGCGGCGGCGACCGGAAAAAGGACAGGGATGACCGGCGCTGACATCAGCGATGACGTCAGCAAACCGGTCCTGCTGACGTCAGCAAACCAGTTCAGACTGGTGATGACGTCAGCAACCGATCCAGACCGGCGCTGACGTCAGCATTGACCGTTGACCGGCGCGTGACCGGCGCGTGGGGAACTTCCAGCCGTGCGTGGCGGCGCGTGGAGGCGCGTGTGACCTCACAGCCGCGAGTGGCGGCGCGTGAGGCCAAATGGCAGCGTGTGGCGGCGCGTGCAGCGGCGCACGGCGGCTGTTTTGGGGTTTCCGAACGCCGTTTTCTTCGTAATTTCGAATACTTTATTAATCCTTGGTGTTCTAAATTAGGTTTTGGCGACCCGTGGTGTTCGGAGGACGTACGTTTGGGCTTTCTGGCTAAGGTTTATGTGAGTGGGCCTTTTCCCTATTATATTTAAATGTGTTTTATGTTTGGGAAATTATATTTGGTTTATGCCTACATTATTTTATGGTTTTAGATGGATATTTATCTTATGCTATTGGTAGACCTTGTTATATTATTTTATTACTTGGTTTATTAGCTTGGCTCGGTGTATTTTGTGGGCCTTGTAAATTAGTATACTTTTGCCTATACTTTCAATTGGTATTTATACCGTATTTTGGTGAACTTTGTACTATTTTTATACTAGGATTGCTAGTATCGAACCGGCCCTATTTTAGGGGGTTTTAGGGAAATAATTATTATATTGCCTACTTGTGAGCTTGGGGTTTTTATACCTATTTTGGTGGGCCATGGGCCGTACTTTTGTGAACCTTGGTTTTAGTAACTTTATACCGTATTTGTGGGTTCACTTAGTATTATTAAGTTGGTATTTCTATACCGTAGTACCCTTGTGGTATATACTTGGTATTTTACGTATTTTGGTATATACTTGGTATTCCGGGTACGGCATCCGTGAATACTCTATTATACGATTATTTTGAGATTTGTCTCATAGAGGAAATTATCCCACCTGATTTTAATTAGAAATATTTCCGTGGTATGTTTTCACACGCTCAACTAGGAATGCTTACACGGTGTCAGTAGTACTGTCCGGGGCCAGGACCAGCTTCACGTGGTTGTTCACACGCACCGATACGCTCGCTTGGATCCATAGCAGGTGCCAGCCTGTTCTAGGTCGCCTTGGAGACTCGAACTCGTTGTGATGGGCATAGCGCTAGCTTCACGTGATTGTAGTACAGGAGCGTACCCATTATTCATACATCCAGCCTGTTCATGACAGAATACATCTGTATGAACTCGTGTGTCTGTCATACCTAACGATCATTTACCTTATAGTTTTATATTGTGATTTTACCACTGGTTTTCACTGATGCCACGAAGGCTTTTAGTTGATTTACGGGTTTCTCGTATTTTCTTATTTTACGAACTTTCGGGAAAGTATTTTATACCGAACGGCGGTTTACTGCCCGTTTCGGACAGTAAGTATATTTCCGTACTTACCTTGATTTTCTACCTACTATTATAGTACATTTTCTGTAATGGTTTTCCGCACCAATTACTTGATTTTGACGGCGAGGGGTTACTATTTTCAGAAAGGAAAGGTTTTTACAAAAATAACTATTTATGGCCCACTCACCCTTTTGTTTTGTGCCCTTCCAGGTTTAGTGGCTTGGAGTTGTCGACGTCGAGGCGGTGGTATGACAAGTTGATAAATTTCTTGGTACTTGTAAATACTCTGTGTTCTGTACCTTGTACAACAGTATACTTTACTTATTCTTTCCGCCTGTACAACTTTTGTGTACTCTGACCTTTAATTCATTAAATCGTTCAAATTATCCCTTATTTCTTCTAAATGGCTTTCGTCACCCCACGTGGTGTCGGCCAGCACACTCGACTTTTGGGTGTCCACCTGTACATCCGGGTCGGGATGTGTCAGAGCGGGAAAGAGAAGGGGAGGAGAGAGAGATAAAAGAAAAAACATTACAAAAAAAAAAGAGATAATCCAAACCAAGATGGAAAAACCGTTCTTCAGTACTCCACTCCATGATTCCCTCTGTAAAAAAGCACCCATTACAAAATCATTTTTTTTTAACAAAAGAAAAGAGATAATTATCCTCTTATTTAAAAAAAAAGAGACAATTATCCTGAACAATTATAAGTTAAACACGTTGAAAAAAGAACAAAGTGATGTTCAAATTTGAAACTGCTATTTGCAGTTGCAAACTGGTTTTATTTCTTGCCTGCAAAAACTAAATCGTCTTCACTCTCAGTCTCTGGTACTTTACTTTTTTTTCTTCTCCTGTGTCTTCTTTGTTGTTTGATTTATTTTTATTTTTATTTTTCCTTTTTATCATTAATTTCATATTTTAGGGGATTAATTGTTTCTATTAATTAAACTTTTCCATTCTTTCTTTGTTTTTCCCTTATGAACAGAAGCACAATGTAATGGCATGGAGCGGGGTGAAAGGTGTGTTGTTTATAAGGTGAGTGATTGAAATATTTTGCTCCAATTTTTCCTTTTGGGCATCTATAATTATCGTTTTTTTTGGCATAGTTTTTCCAGATTGTATGCAAAAATGTTAGAAATTACATGTTTTTTCTTTGATTTTTTTGGTCAGAAAAGAGAATTACAATAACAAGGTCCAAGCCTAGCGCAATACAACGGAGCAAGGGAAAGTTGGAAACAGGCAGAGCCAATAAACAAAAAAGCAGGTAAAAGTTGGGGCCAGAGAAAGAATTTAGAGAATAGTTGATTAATGCATCTCCATTGATACTTTGGTAAACGAAATTAATGTTTTAACTTCTTTTGTTTTTACTAAAAATCCTTTTTTCTGCCGCACGCTAATACAAGAAAAGAGCAGAAGAATTAGGAACACATGAAGAGAGCAGATGCGTTGAATTTCTAAATCCTTAAGTTAATAATTCCGTTTGTTTCTCCTCTTAAGTTAATTAATTTGGATTTTTTATTTTTATGTTTTCTCCATCTCTTTTCCCACTCCTTTGATTGTTTGGCTTTGATGTTGGCATAATCAATTAATATGATATTCTTTTTTTTTTTTTTTGTTTTTTTATTGTTGTTCAATGCAGATTTTTGTTGGAACATATAGCAAGTTGGGGCAATCATCGATAGGAACTGATCAGGATTTAATTCTTTACTGATTTTGGTTAATTTTGTGTTGAATTGATTTGGCTAATTTTCTTTACAGGTATTATTTCTCTATATGTTTTATGGCTAATTGTTTACAGATATTATTTCTCTCCATGTTTTATGTGTTTTTGATAATTATTTTATAGATCACAATTTACAGATTTCTTTGTGTTGAGTGATGATGATAAAGATTTTCCCAAAGGTACTGTTACATCCCGTTCCGGAAAGTGGGAAATGACGAAAATGCCATTGGTTGACCTTTCGGTTGACTTTTACGTCGTAACTCGTACGACCCTTCCCTTTGTATTTTCTTGTCGTACTCGTCGTTACGAACGCGTGGACGCGAACTGGACGTCGTTCGGAGTCCGAACGAATATTATACGGCCGTCGGATTATCGACATTTCCCGTATTTTTATTTTGGGACAGTTTGGTAGTTGGGCTGGTGCCCAACTTTCCTGTTGGCCTATGTGGCCTTGTCTCCCTGTCAGTTTGACCCCCTTGTTTCTGGGTCTTTGTCCCTATCCCGAGCTCTCTCTCCCTTTTCTCTGTAACCACAAACACACAAACCTCTCAAGCCACCCAGTGGCCTTCTTCCTCCTCACCGAGCCAATTTCTTGGCCACTCAACCTTGCAGACCACACCACCATCTTCATCGACCTCAAAATACCCTGACTGGACCCTGCAAACCTGAGCTAGAGTCTCAGGCCCAGTTTATAGAAAATTCCGGCGAGGCTCGAAAACTTTCCTCGGAGATTTCTCGGTGAAACCGAGCTCAAACCCTCTCGAAATCACCACCATTGAGTTCCTGGAAGTCCCTAGTACCTTGCTAGAGCCTTGGATGGCAGTGGTTGGCCGAGAATCGAAGAAACCAAGTTTGGCCGGTTTTGCACCTTGGACTCTTCCCCATTTTCAGGCCTCTTCAGGCCAGTTTTTGGCCCCCAAAATGGTAAAATATTATTCTCCTCACTTCTAGCTTCATTTTGGTACTTGAATCGTGCAATTTGGCCTTGAAATGAAGAAGATATGAAGCTCTGAAATTTTTCCCAGTTTCCGGCCAATTTTTCCAGATTCCGGCGACCGGCGACCGGAGAGAGGTCAAGGATGACGAGCGATGACGTCAGCAAACCGGTTCAGACAGGTCCTGCTGACGTCAGCAAACCGGTTCAGACCGGTGATGACGTCAGCAACCGGTCCAGACCGGCGCTGACGTCAGCGTTGACCGTTGACCGACGCGTGGTGGAATTCCACCAACGCGTGGCGGCGCGTGGAGGCGCGTGAGGCCATTTGGCAGCGTGTGGAGGCGCATGCGGCGGCGCGTGTGGTGGCGCGTGCGACGGCGCATGGCGGCGGTTTTGGGTTTTCCGACCCCGTAACTCTGTTTTCGGGTTTCCGAACGCCGTTTTCTTCGTATTTTCGAATACTTTATTAATTGTGGGTGTTCTAAAATAGATTTTGGCGACCCGTGGAGTACGGAGAGCATGCGTTTGGGCTTTCCGGCAATGGTTTATGTGAGTGAGCCTCTTCCTTATTTATTTAAATATCTTATATCCGCCGTGGGCCGCCGTGTGCCGTGCTGCGCCGCCACCACGCTGCCATTTGGCCCCCTCCCACCTATGAGATATCACCGGTACAATGATTAACTCACAAAGGTAGTGTGGATTACTTGAATTAATTAAACCTATCCACTTGCTTTCTCACTTTGGAGGTCAAACACCTCAAAAATTATCATGCGTACTACCAGGGTGGTACACGTCAAATCCGCGAGTAAGCAGGTAAACTTGAGAATCAATTTGGACCTCCCACGCGCCCCTGTGCGCGGCTCAAGCAACGCCAAGCATGGCTCCAAGCAGCTACCTCACGCGGCGCCGCAGCCCCAGCGGCGCGCCACGCGGCTTCACTCATGTTTCATCCCCGAGAAGGCCGTCGTGTACGATGCGAACCCGGTTATTGTGTCGGCAAACGATCGACCGGTTTCTTAGCGTCTCAGCCCAACGTCGGCCTTCGTCGTCGGTCTTTTTCGATGCATGGCTTATATGACCACCAGCCCCAGAGAAGAATTAGGCGGGAAACTAAAAACATAACTCACTCATTTCGGCAAATTCTACGATTCAAAAGGCAAAATGAAAGTACAGTCGAAAGGAGTTAAATTTTACCCAATTGGGAGAAACCAAAATCGGCCGGGTTGGCCAGGAATTTGGAGAGATGTCCTCCCGAAATGAAGTTAGTGATCTCGAACATTGAATCTCGTAGATCTCGGCCATTCGCTGGCTCGAGCATGGTTACGAGGACCCTTGGTAGGTGATGGTGACCGGAGAATGAGGACAGAAATGTGGTGAAATCAGGAAAGCTCATTTGAAGGCACGGGTGCCTTGATCAAATTTAATTGTTCTCTTTGGGTTCAAGGGTTTAGGCTCGATCACAACTCTCATGGAGTTGGATTTGGTTGGCCAAGGAAAGATGGCTCGAGAAGAAGCAGGAGAAGAGGGTCTCGGTGTGATTTATTCAAGCGCGAAAAATGGGATTGTTTTCTTGCGAGAAGAAGAGAGAGGAAGGAAAGGAGTGAGGACCTGCACGGGTCAAGGCGAGGAGACAAAGTCGGTTTTTAGGATAAGGCCACATGGGCCTCTTTGCCAAATAGGCCCAGGCCAAAAGTGAATTACGAGCTTGTCCCGAGAAAATCAACGCAAGTAAAATATTACGTTGGAGTCGAGCGGCGTGCATTTCAGCGTCTACAGCATTACCGTGTCGGCCGAGCACGTCAAGAAAATATACAAGTGAATCGTGCGTCCCGAACTTCTGGCCTTGAAAGTCAGCAAGAAGGTCGGCAAGGGCCCAAAATCGTCCATTTTGCACCTCAGGGAATAAAATAATATTATTTAAGACGAGATGTAACAATCACCCGTATAAAAATTTCGTCCCAAGAATTTCCTCAAGAAATACAATGGGGTAGATCACGAGTAAAAGCGATTCTAGCGTAAGCGTCTCTAGCTCCCTCAAAAAAAGAAAGCGTCGCGATGAAATAACCATTGCCTGTTTGAAAGGGTTGGTTAAGGTAACCGTCACGGCCAATAGACAATGACAACAATGCCTCGTGAAATTCAATCAAAGAGGAAGCGACTAGTAGGCTTAGTGTCGATGCGTCAGAAGGACCATTGATGGACACCGATTACTCGTTGCACGACGGAGGTGGTAATGCGATAGTGCTGCAATCGTAGTCACTCCTCGGCTTCGATCCATCTCCTTTGGCGGAATTGAGGTCTCGAGGAGAAAAGATGCCTCCCAGACCTGGTAGTGGGTGAATGGTCAACCACGTCTCACCAGGAAAATGTCGCGAGAACCAGGAGTAAAGATCCTGGCAACCTTGACTTCGGATCCCATAGGTATGATAAATTCATCTCATGCGATTTTACGATTTAATGCGAAGAGCATGAAGCGTTATCACGTCCATGTTGTATTAACGCGCGTTCGACCCGTTGTTGACGGCATCCAGCGAATTCCCCAGTACCCGTAAATGCTGGAAAGTGCTAAAACAAGAGCGAGAGTGGAGCAGAACTTGGCGGTCAAGAAAATTTGCCGTGGTGTTAAATGCTCACTACGAACCTAGAAATTTTCTGGCAAACTTCGTGGCGATATGAGAAGAGAAATCTTTCACGAAGCGTCGTGGAAACCGACTAAGCCAAGAAGTTGAATCTTGTAGTAACTATCTGCGGTTGCTCCCAGTTCATACTGCGACCATTTGAGGATCGGCAAAGAAAGCAATCCACGGGAATCATATGCCCAGACATATGATTAGGTGGAGTTAACAGTTGAAGCTTCATTAAACTTCAACAAAATCATCGACGGTGTCATTTGGCATGATCGGCTGAATTGGAATATGAATCGACCATATTTATCTGAAACTTATACAGTCTGGTATACTTTCGGTGCTGATTCATGAGATTCTGGTGATTGTCATCCGAAGGTATGACAAAGAACTTCGTAAGGCTCGTCGCGAGTCCAGGAAAGTTGTTCGGTAACAACAGCATTTTGATCTTAGTTCGAACAATCAACCTCGATCGATCTTCGAAGAAAAGTTTGTGCGCCAATTTTGGTCAAAGAGATCATCGATTCTAAGCGAAACGGTTTTAGTCGTCATGACGAAATTACCTAAATGATGCAGAGCCTTAGAATCCCGTCCGCCGTTTGAATAAACAAGACTGTTTCCCACGAGGAAGTGCGAGATTAGGAAGAATATGAGCGAGAAAGGATTTTAGAAGCGAAATATTCTTTTGACTCCTGCATTTCTCAGGTGGAGCCCAAAAGATAAAAGTGAGAGAGAGAATCGATCAATACACGGAAAGATCGATGGTGAATTTCACTTCGATGGTAGTGCTTGAGATGGATCGTCGGGGAAAGATCTCAAGGAAGATTTGTTGACAGCGGGTAGATCGTCCAAACACGAAAAATTCCTTATCAACGTCCAAAAGATGTGAATACAAATATTGCAAGCCCCCCAACTTCAATGGTTTGAATTGTGCTCGTGGCGAAGTGACCTGGTGATTTCTCAGGTACCTAATGGGTGAGCATGATACGATTAGTATGCAGGGTAAGCGAAGGTGGTAAACTCAGCCAGACAATCCACCTTTAGCCTTGCCGGTGGGGTAATTCGTGCCCAGGATCGCGTGAAAACCCACGACATCCAGGAAGGGAATGAGATTGGCAAACAATTTGATTAGCGATGATAATAGAAGTATCATCGACAACGAGGAAACAGACAAACCTTGCCTCACGGCATAAGCGATTCATCGTGCCAGTAGAAATCTGACCATAATTGGTGGATTTAGTAAACAAGGTGGAATAGTGAATAAGTAATACGGGTCCGTTGGATTCAAGTAAAAGCCAAAGACTTGGTTGACGAGAAGCTTGGAGGTTACGTGTGACGTTGGACGTTTTCTTTACCAACTTGCGTTGAAATCGCACTGAATTGGGAAACTGATTCAGTTGTCGTATTTCGTATTTTCAGAGTGTGGTGTTAGTTTGACACAACGGATGATTTTTCATCAAGTATTTTCCCTTAGGGACGACGCTAGGCGTAGATGTTGGCGGAACCTGTTGACTAATTTTCGTGTCCGACTAGTTCTAGTGGATTTAACTCGTGAGATTTAGTTTCACAAATTCTTCGTACTAACGGTGTTTTACACTTTAACCGACGACTTCAACCTACGGGTGACACTTTGACTACTAACGTTGTTTGACTGGTCGTGCCTTTTGACTTCTTGTGACTGTAAGTGGCGATCGCTGAGTACGTCAGCATGTACTCAAATTGTTAGCAGACGGAGACTTGGAGACAGATTTTCCTCTCAATTATTCTAATCACTTTCCATTTTCATCCGAAAATGGAAAATTATCACCGTGAATTCCTTGTACGGTACTTTCCGCACGTGACGACTGCAACGGCCTTTCGATGATCGTGAAACCGAACCTATCGGTCGACTTTTCTCAAATATTCGTGACTACTACTTTTCGGTAGTTTGGGACAATTTCCATCTTCGTGATGTTGATTAACGGTGTGGAGTCTCCACGACTGTTTTGTTTTGTCGTGACTCAATTTTCTTCGAACGTTGAAGAACTTTTTCGTACTTCTGGAGTCGACATTTTCCTTCCACTTATGACTTTTGTCATTCAAATCGATCATCTTCCCACTTGTGCATGTGCGGCTATCTTAACTCTTCGCTTTGGCGACGGTATGCATTGCATATCCACTAGTGACGGTGATTGACAATAACTTCGGTTTTGACTCTAACTGCGGTGTATTCACTGTCTGAGTACAGTTTGACTTTTTATCGAATCTTCGTATTCGAACGCCGACAAGGGAACTTACACCCAGCAGTTGGGTATGGGGCAGTTATTCTTTCGGTCTCCGAAAGAATCTGTCTTTCAACGTGGAAGTTCAGCTTTAAATCATCCAGTAGTGGATCAACTTCACCTTAAACCGTGGAGGTTGGTTCGCTGGTGGATCCCGTTTTCGTTTATTGGGTAACTCCACCCAGTCTACCGCCCAATCCTGTCATCGTTGCGACACTTGTCATTTTGGTGAGTGTAAGCAAGAAACTCAAGAGTGCCATGTCTGTGGACAGTTGGGACGCAGAGCTAACCAGTGTCCGCAGTACCGGCAAAACCAACCTTTGGCCTGTTCCGATCCAGTTAGTTGGAGGAACAGTTTCTTATCAACAACCTACTTTCGGTGGAGACGTACATTGCCAAGGCAATGTCATTCCATACCTTGGAACTTTTGTCTTGAATCTTGGTTTTTCTACTCTATGTTCTGGTGGTGCCTGTCAGTTCCAGTGTGGAGCGCTGCTGGCTCTTGGGCAAGTTAGTACAATTTACCAGCAGGATACTCTGAAAGATCCCGATCTTGTCTTGGGAACATTAGTCATTCTTGGGCTTTTTACTTGAATCCAAATGGATCCAAGTATTACCTACTCAGCTATTTCACCCTTGTTTACTCAAATAATAGTATTTTATTCTCGAAAGTGTGAATTGACGAAAATGCCCTTGGTTGACTTTTCGGTTGACTTTTGCGTCGTAACTCGTACGACCCTTCTCTTTGCATTTTCTTGTTGTGCTCGTCGTTACGAACGCGTGGACGCGAGCGGGACGTCGTTCGGAGTCCGAACGAATATTTTACGGGCGTTGGATTTCCGACATTCCCGTATTTTCAAATTTGCACAGTTTGGTGGTTGGGCTGGGGTCCAATACCCCTGTTGGCCCATGTGGACTTGTCCCCTGTCTGTTGACTCTTGTCCCTCATCTCTCTCCCGTGTTCTCTCTTTTCTCTTCAAACACACAAACCTCACTTTTCTTCTCAACACACCAGTGCTCTCTTCTCCCTCTCACTGAGCCATTCCTTGGCCAATTGAATTCGCAGACCAAATCATCATGTCAGCCAACCTCAAACCACCTAGACAGAACCCAGAAAACCGATATTAGCCTCGGGTTGAATTCCTTAGAACTCCGGTGAAGCCCCCGTGCTTTTCCATCGAGTTCCTAAGTGAAATTGACCTCGGTGGCCCTCGATCTAGCCACCATTCGACTCCTCGAGGTCCCAAAGTTTGGAATCAAGCTCGGCATGGCTTAAAATGGCCTGGGATCACTGTTCTGGAATCGGCCTCCTTGCACCCGTGGCTTTCCTTTGAAATTCAAGCCACCTCTGGCCAGTTTTTGGCCCCCAAAATGGTAAAATCTTATTCTCCTCACTTCTAGCTTCATTTTTGGTACTTGAATTGTGCAATTTGGCTTTGCAATGAAGAAGTTATGAAGCTTTGAAAATTTCCCAGTTTTTCGGCCAATTTTCCAGATTCCGGCGACCGACGACCGCGGCCGGCGGCGGCGGCGACCGGAAAAAGGACAGGGATGACCGGCGCTGACATCAGCGATGACGTCAGCAAACCGGTCCTGCTGACGTCAGCAAACCAGTTCAGACTGGTGATGACGTCAGCAACCGATCCAGACCGGCGCTGACGTCAGCATTGACCGTTGACCGGCGCGTGACCGGCGCGTGGGGAACTTCCAGCCGTGCGTGGCGGCGCGTGGAGGCGCGTGTGACCTCACAGCCGCGAGTGGCGGCGCGTGAGGCCAAATGGCAGCGTGTGGCGGCGCGTGCAGCGGCGCACGGCGGCTGTTTTGGGGTTTCCGAACGCCGTTTTCTTCGTAATTTCGAATACTTTATTAATCCTTGGTGTTCTAAATTAGGTTTTGGCGACCCGTGGTGTTCGGAGGACGTACGTTTGGGCTTTCTGGCTAAGGTTTATGTGAGTGGGCCTTTTCCCTATTATATTTAAATGTGTTTTATGTTTGGGAAATTATATTTGGTTTATGCCTACATTATTTTATGGTTTTAGATGGATATTTATCTTATGCTATTGGTAGACCTTGTTATATTATTTTATTACTTGGTTTATTAGCTTGGCTCGGTGTATTTTGTGGGCCTTGTAAATTAGTATACTTTTGCCTATACTTTCAATTGGTATTTATACCGTATTTTGGTGAACTTTGTACTATTTTTATACTAGGATTGCTAGTATCGAACCGGCCCTATTTTAGGGGGTTTTAGGGAAATAATTATTATATTGCCTACTTGTGAGCTTGGGGTTTTTATACCTATTTTGGTGGGCCATGGGCCGTACTTTTGTGAACCTTGGTTTTAGTAACTTTATACCGTATTTGTGGGTTCACTTAGTATTATTAAGTTGGTATTTCTATACCGTAGTACCCTTGTGGTATATACTTGGTATTTTACGTATTTTGGTATATACTTGGTATTCCGGGTACGGCATCCGTGAATACTCTATTATACGATTATTTTGAGATTTGTCTCATAGAGGAAATTATCCCACCTGATTTTAATTAGAAATATTTCCGTGGTATGTTTTCACACGCTCAACTAGGAATGCTTACACGGTGTCAGTAGTACTGTCCGGGGCCAGGACCAGCTTCACGTGGTTGTTCACACGCACCGATACGCTCGCTTGGATCCATAGCAGGTGCCAGCCTGTTCTAGGTCGCCTTGGAGACTCGAACTCGTTGTGATGGGCATAGCGCTAGCTTCACGTGATTGTAGTACAGGAGCGTACCCATTATTCATACATCCAGCCTGTTCATGACAGAATACATCTGTATGAACTCGTGTGTCTGTCATACCTAACGATCATTTACCTTATAGTTTTATATTGTGATTTTACCACTGGTTTTCACTGATGCCACGAAGGCTTTTAGTTGATTTACGGGTTTCTCGTATTTTCTTATTTTACGAACTTTCGGGAAAGTATTTTATACCGAACGGCGGTTTACTGCCCGTTTCGGACAGTAAGTATATTTCCGTACTTACCTTGATTTTCTACCTACTATTATAGTACATTTTCTGTAATGGTTTTCCGCACCAATTACTTGATTTTGACGGCGAGGGGTTACTATTTTCAGAAAGGAAAGGTTTTTACAAAAATAACTATTTATGGCCCACTCACCCTTTTGTTTTGTGCCCTTCCAGGTTTAGTGGCTTGGAGTTGTCGACGTCGAGGCGGTGGTATGACAAGTTGATAAATTTCTTGGTACTTGTAAATACTCTGTGTTCTGTACCTTGTACAACAGTATACTTTACTTATTCTTTCCGCCTGTACAACTTTTGTGTACTCTGACCTTTAATTCATTAAATCGTTCAAATTATCCCTTATTTCTTCTAAATGGCTTTCGTCACCCCACGTGGTGTCGGCCAGCACACTCGACTTTTGGGTGTCCACCTGTACATCCGGGTCGGGATGTGTCAGAGCGGGAAAGAGAAGGGGAGGAGAGAGAGATAAAAGAAAAAACATTACAAAAAAAAAAGAGATAATCCAAACCAAGATGGAAAAACCGTTCTTCAGTACTCCACTCCATGATTCCCTCTGTAAAAAAGCACCCATTACAAAATCATTTTTTTTTAACAAAAGAAAAGAGATAATTATCCTCTTATTTAAAAAAAAAGAGACAATTATCCTGAACAATTATAAGTTAAACACGTTGAAAAAAGAACAAAGTGATGTTCAAATTTGAAACTGCTATTTGCAGTTGCAAACTGGTTTTATTTCTTGCCTGCAAAAACTAAATCGTCTTCACTCTCAGTCTCTGGTACTTTACTTTTTTTTCTTCTCCTGTGTCTTCTTTGTTGTTTGATTTATTTTTATTTTTATTTTTCCTTTTTATCATTAATTTCATATTTTAGGGGATTAATTGTTTCTATTAATTAAACTTTTCCATTCTTTCTTTGTTTTTCCCTTATGAACAGAAGCACAATGTAATGGCATGGAGCGGGGTGAAAGGTGTGTTGTTTATAAGGTGAGTGATTGAAATATTTTGCTCCAATTTTTCCTTTTGGGCATCTATAATTATCGTTTTTTTTGGCATAGTTTTTCCAGATTGTATGCAAAAATGTTAGAAATTACATGTTTTTTCTTTGATTTTTTTGGTCAGAAAAGATAATTACAATAACAAGGTCCAAGCCTAGCGCAATACAACGGAGCAAGGGAAAGTTGGAAACAGGCAGAGCCAATAAACAAAAAAGCAGGTAAAAGTTGGGGCCAGAGAAAGAATTTAGAGAATAGTTGATTAATGCATCTCCATTGATACTTTGGTAAACGAAATTAATGTTTTAACTTCTTTTGTTTTTACTAAAAATCCTTTTTTCTGCCGCATGCTAATACAAGAAAAGAGCAGAAGAATTAGGAACACATGAAGAGAGCAGATGCGTTGAATTTCTAAATCCTTAAGTTAATAATTCCGTTTGTTTCTCCTCTTAAGTTAATTAATTTGGATTTTTTATTTTTATGTTTTCTCCATCTCTTTTCCCACTCCTTTGATTGTTTGGCTTTGATGTTGGCATAATCAATTAATATGATATTCTTTTTTTTTTTTTTTGTTTTTTTATTGTTGTTCAATGCAGATTTTTGTTGGAACATATAGCAAGTTGGGGCAATCATCGATAGGAACTGATCAGGATTTAATTCTTTACTGATTTTGGTTAATTTTGTGTTGAATTGATTTGGCTAATTTTCTTTACAGGTATTATTTCTCTATATGTTTTATGGCTAATTGTTTACAGATATTATTTCTCTCCATGTTTTATGTGTTTTTGATAATTATTTTATAGATCACAATTTACAGATTTCTTTGTGTTGAGTGATGATGATAAAGATTTTCCCAAAGGTACTGTTACATCCCGTTCCGGAAAGTGGGAAATGACGAAAATGCCATTGGTTGACCTTTCGGTTGACTTTTACGTCGTAACTCGTACGACCCTTCCCTTTGTATTTTCTTGTCGTACTCGTCGTTACGAACGCGTGGACGCGAACTGGACGTCGTTCGGAGTCCGAACGAATATTATACGGCCGTCGGATTATCGACATTTCCCGTATTTTTATTTTGGGACAGTTTGGTAGTTGGGCTGGTGCCCAACTTTCCTGTTGGCCTATGTGGCCTTGTCTCCCTGTCAGTTTGACCCCCTTGTTTCTGGGTCTTTGTCCCTATCCCGAGCTCTCTCTCCCTTTTCTCTGTAACCACAAACACACAAACCTCTCAAGCCACCCAGTGGCCTTCTTCCTCCTCACCGAGCCAATTTCTTGGCCACTCAACCTTGCAGACCACACCACCATCTTCATCGACCTCAAAATACCCTGACTGGACCCTGCAAACCTGAGCTAGAGTCTCAGGCCCAGTTTATAGAAAATTCCGGCGAGGCTCGAAAACTTTCCTCGGAGATTTCTCGGTGAAACCGAGCTCAAACCCTCTCGAAATCACCACCATTGAGTTCCTGGAAGTCCCTAGTACCTTGCTAGAGCCTTGGATGGCAGTGGTTGGCCGAGAATCGAAGAAACCAAGTTTGGCCGGTTTTGCACCTTGGACTCTTCCCCATTTTCAGGCCTCTTCAGGCCAGTTTTTGGCCCCCAAAATGGTAAAATATTATTCTCCTCACTTCTAGCTTCATTTTGGTACTTGAATCGTGCAATTTGGCCTTGAAATGAAGAAGATATGAAGCTCTGAAATTTTTCCCAGTTTCCGGCCAATTTTTCCAGATTCCGGCGACCGGCGACCGGAGAGAGGTCAAGGATGACGAGCGATGACGTCAGCAAACCGGTTCAGACAGGTCCTGCTGACGTCAGCAAACCGGTTCAGACCGGTGATGACGTCAGCAACCGGTCCAGACCGGCGCTGACGTCAGCGTTGACCGTTGACCGACGCGTGGTGGAATTCCACCAACGCGTGGCGGCGCGTGGAGGCGCGTGAGGCCATTTGGCAGCGTGTGGAGGCGCATGCGGCGGCGCGTGTGGTGGCGCGTGCGACGGCGCATGGCGGCGGTTTTGGGTTTTCCGACCCCGTAACTCTGTTTTCGGGTTTCCGAACGCCGTTTTCTTCGTATTTTCGAATACTTTATTAATTGTGGGTGTTCTAAAATAGATTTTGGCGACCCGTGGAGTACGGAGAGCATGCGTTTGGGCTTTCCGGCAATGGTTTATGTGAGTGAGCCTCTTCCTTATTTATTTAAATATCTTATAT